>JAGFNQ010004063.1:367912-453424 GCA_024364735.1 Boesenbergia rotunda
TGGCGCCTAAGTAAGCTTTGATTTCAGTTTTACTACAAATCTCTTCATGGATTACATGGGTATGAAGCTAACCATAGTTTTTGTTCTTGTTCTTGGTGTTGTACCGTGATCATGTCTTGCCCACCGTGACCTTACCTTCTCATCTTATGTCAATGATCGAATCTATCTATCTTTTTGATTGGGTATCATCTTATATGATCACTTCTTGTTTTGCATGATCGATCTTATCATATGATTTGAATTCTGTGTCATGATCAATTTAAAACTCCTTAGAAAGTCTTCCAAGGGCAAGGAACCTACTGAGGGCAGCACGAGGGGGAAAGCCCCTTCCTCCTCTGCCCCTTCCAGAAGGCCATAGCCTTCTTCTAGCTCTCGGTTCCCAAATGCGGCCTGTGAACAGGCATTTCAAGCAAGGACCTTCAAACTATTACCATGTCGATCGATTGATGTCCCTTTTCTGACTGAGTTCTGTCATAGAGATTGTCATGTACTACAATCTGGGTTTTCTTCTTTCCTTGGAACGGACCATAAACTACGACCTCGTCTCTGAATTCTACAACAACCTACAACAAGGTCCACAAGGGGGATTCGAATTCACTACTCGTGTCGGGAAGATGAACCTCGATTTTTCATATGAGATTTTGGCAGAGTACTTGGGTGGTCGACGATCACCGAATCTTTATTCAATCTATCCTGAACTTCCTGATCCTCTGCTAGCACCGTTCGCAGATGTTACCCCTGACTCTATCTATCAGCACTTCTTCGGTCATCCTCGCCCTGTCGGGCTTGATGAGTTGGGTCCAGTTTTTCCTACTTTTGCAGGCCTCCGCCTTGCTCCAGCTGACTATGTCCTTTTCAAGATAATCACAAATTGCATTTTACCCATCACTTCCAAGCCGTTGGCCGAGATCCGACCCTACCACTGCCTTATGCTCTACGGCATGCATTGCCGGATGGACTTCGATATTATGGAGAGCATCTTCCAGTCTATCCTATCTTACCGTGAGCCTAGCCGTCGCACGGTTTATATACCTTTTGGCCATATCATCACTGATTGGCTTATGTCCGTCGGTGTTGATGTCACCAAGGGCAGGACCGTGCCCATGGTGAAGCAAGATTGTCGTTTGGGTCAGCGGGCTTTTGCAAAGTCTGGTATTGTCATTCGTGATCGCGATGGGGTCTTGGTGTGGAAAGATGGACGCGGACTTGGTGATCTTCCTGGAGGGGCACAGCATTTTCAGGCACCAGACGAGGCTCCTCCTGCTGACGCTGAGTACGACGACGAGCCGGAGCCTGATCTGCGCTGGCAGATCTCTGAGCTGGATCAGACGGTACAGGAGTTTATTCAGCTGGGGGCGACAGATCGTGAAGAGTTTCGTTCGAGCTTTCGCTCCCTAGATTCCCGACTGACCAGGATCGAGACCGAGGTCTCAGGGACCCGCACACTCCAGCAGACATGGTATGATCAGTGGCGCAGCCACACATTTCCTGGAGGTGCACCCTCTTCGAGTAATGCACCAGGATCCTTGGCTCCTGCTAACACCACGATGGATGATCTCGTGGATGATGACGACCTTCCAACAGATGTTTGAGCTTCGCTATATCTTACCCTTCTCTTTGGATGATTCGTGTGTTGTATGACTGTTGACTTGACTGTTGTGGCCTTGTGCCACACGTAGTTTGCTACTTGTCTGGATGTTTTATGCTTTGACTTGTCTGATTTTGCTTCACATGCTTATCTGATATTGGTATATCTATTGTTGATGCCATGAGTTTTATCTGCATGTTTGATCAATTGCCATGTTCATGCTTACAATGCCATGTCCACTTGATACTTATGAATATTATGGCATGTCTTGCAAGTTTATACTTCAGACTCATATGATGCATGTGACTCCTATGTCTTGCTATACCTTTTCACGTGTGTTCGTATGGTTATCCATCAATCTATCACATCTTTGTTGAGTTGGGATACCTCTAGGGTTGAGGGGGAGTTTGTTTTAATCTTAACAGTCCCTCTTGCCCCTTTTCGGTGTTCGACAAAGGGGGAGAGTGTAGATTGGTTAAGTTTAGAATGATCATGTTGTAGGGGGAGGATCTGGATTCCCCTATGATTCTAAATTTGGAAAACTTGATTAAGAATCCCTAAACTTAAAATCGGGTTGTCAAACAACAAAAAGGGGGAGATTGTTGATGCAGTCTTGTCCTGATTGTTGTTTTGGTGTTGACAACGATTTTAGTTTAGGTTGATGATTATGATGATTATGATTAAGTCCTGATCGAGGATTAGGCATGATATGGAGGATTCTAGCATGGAGGGCTAGGTGTTGGAAAAATCCTAACATGGAGGGTTAGGTGTGTAAAATCCTAGCTTGGAGGGCTAGGTGTTGGAAAAGTCCTGATTCGGAAGGGTTGGGTGAAAAGTCCTAGCTTGGAGGGCTAGGTGAAAAGTCCTAACTTGGAGGGTTAGGTGCAAATTCCCATCCTGGAGAATTAGGTGAAAAAGTCCTGGCTTGGAGGGTCAGGTGCCTAGCTTGGAGGGCTAGGTTGGATGAGGTTCTAACTCGGAAGGGTTGGGTGAAAAGTCCTAGCTTGGAGGGCTAGGTGAAAAGTCCTAGCTTAGAGGGCTAGGTGAAAAGTCCTAACTTGGAGGGTTAGGTGCAAATTCCCAACTTGGAGAGTTAGATGGAAAATCCTTAGCTTGGAGGGCTAAGGTGGATGGAAACTTAGCTTGGAGAGCTGAGTTTGAGTCCCTGGATCGGTCTGGTGATCGATCAGAGATTCTGGCACGCTGCTCCTTCGTGGATCGGTCTGGTGACCGATCCAGCGATGACTGATCGGTCGGGTGACCGATCAGGGAGCACACAGTCAGGTTGGGAACCTACTGTGCTGCTCCTGATCGATCTGGTGACCGATCAGGGAGTATGCGTTTCACCCATTGACTAGCTCCTGATCAGTTTGGTGACCGATCAGGGAGCGAGCAGTGAGGTTGAGTTCCCTTGCTGAACAGCTCCTGATCGGTATGATGACCGATCAGGATCACTGTGCAGAACGTTCTGGTGAACGATCCAGCTTCGCGGGCTCCTCACTAAGATCGATCAGGACGGTTCCTGATCGACCTGGTGATTACCTGATCGGACTGCTGACCGATCAGGTGACACCCTGATCGGTCCGGTGACCGATCAGAAGGTTTAGCCTGCGAAACTCAGAAATCGCCAAATATAAGGGTGGATCGGTCCGGTGACCGATCCACGACTTGGGATCGGTCTGGTGATCGGTCCAGGAGAATCTCAAAGAAATCGCGATTTCTAATTAAGCGTTGGGGATCGATCAGGACGAAGCCTGATCGGTCTGGAACCAGCCTGATCGGTCTGGTGACCGATCAGGAGGCTCTCCGATCGGTCAGGTGACCGATCACTTTAATTCAAAACGCACTGTCAGACACTCTGATCGCGTCGGACCATATCCGATTCGCTGCTGTTTATCTCTGATATTTGATTTACTGCATGATTTGCTGCTCTAACAGTCTGATTAGGTTGCAGGTGACAGGGGAGGATTCAAACACTCAAGGAGAAGTCAAAGAGAGCTTTCCTTGGAGCAGGTTTGTCCCTTTCTCCACACAGGTTGCAACGGCTGGAGCTGCGGGACTGAAGCCGTTGACTGAAGCTTGGCTGAGGGAGCTCATGAAGTTCAGTTAGGGTTCAGTGTAGCTGGCACGTTGGCAGTGAGGCAGCTGTAGGCTGCTGGAGATGAGGTCACTTGTTGCTTAGCGGAGAAACAAAAGGAACGAGAAGCTGTGGAGGAAAACAGTTCGACAGTTCTTCAGTTTTGTGCTCTTGAGTTCCTGAGCTTTCTGTTCTCCACATCAAGCTTGCTGTTCTTGAGGTTTCCATCATTCTGAGCTAGCGATCGAAAAGCAATCATCTTTTACTTGAGCCTTGAAGGAGAGAACAAGGAGCTTGGAGTCCGACAGTGGGAAGACACGAAGAGGGTTCTTGCGTGAGATCGCCACTGGGTGGAGCTCAGGGAAGCTTGCTGTGTTCTTGTCGTTGCTAAGTGTTTGAGTAAGATCCTTCTTGTTGTTTCCTTGTGCGTAATCTATATACTTGTTTGAAACACACTGTGGAGAGGTTTCTCCACCGAGAAGGAGGTTGCTGAATTATCCGGGTTAACCGGGGCTTGATCTGCCGACGATCAAGGGATCGCCCACCTTAAGGGCACGCCAAGGAGTAGGGGCAAGTTATCCCCGAACCTTGTAAAATCTCCTTGTTAGCGATCTTGCTAATCTTGCTAGTTAGTTTTCGGTTTTAGTTTCTGCACATCTTGTTTTCCATACTTCCGCTGTGCTACTAACATCTTCAAGTGCAGAAATTGCTAACCCTTCAAAAGAAAAGTGATTGGCTATATTCACCCCCCCTCTCTAGCCATCTCGTCACCAACAGCTCACATATATGTAATGACATACAGGGGCTAAGGAATAGAAGAAGACTCATCAAGGGAGAAGTAAATTTGCGAGTTGAAAATGGAGCAAAGATTGCTGTTATTGCCATCGGAACATATTTGCTAAAGCTCCCTACTGGACTTGTCTTAGAATTGGATAATTGTTATTTTGTTCCTTCGTTAATAAAGAACATTGTATCTATTTCATGCTTGAATGAAAAGGGTTATCATTTAACTTTTAGTAATAATTACTGTTACATAACTTTAAATGATATTCTTTATGGGACCGGAACTTTATGCAATGGTATCTACATGTTAGATTTATCCTGTGACGTTTTCAATATCGAAGTTAGCAACAAACGTGCTCGAATAGATAATCAAATAGACTCTTATATGTGGCATTGTCGTCTTGGCCATGTAAGTAAGAAACGTATGACCAAATTACACCGATATGAAATTCTGGAATCATTTGAACCCGGTTCATTTGATACATGCGAATCATGCTTAAAAGACAAGATGACCAAATTACCCTTTTCTGGAAAAGATAAACCAGTAGGAGAATTGCTTGGTCTAATACATACTGATGTATGTGGACCAATGTCAACTCTTACACAAGGAGGCTATAGCTACTTCATTGCCTTTATCGATGATTACTCACGATTCGGGTATGTGTTCTTAATGAAACACAAATATGAAGCTTTTGAGAAATTCAATGAGTTCAAAAGTGAAGTAGAGAAACAGCTTGGCAAAAGTATTAAGATACTTCGATCCGATCGGGGTGGTGAATACTTAAGTCAAGAGTTTCATGATTATCTTAGGGACAATGGAATATTGTCTCAATGGACTCCGCCATATACACCACAGCATAATGGTGTATCTGAGAGGCGTAACCGAACCTTGATGGACATGGTTAGATCTATGATGAATCATGCAACTCTTCTAAAATCCTTTTGGGGCTATGCGCTAAAGACAGCTGTTTACTTACTAAGCAGAGTCCCGACCAAGGTAGCCTCTACTACTCCATATGAGACGTGGAATAGTAAGAAACCTCATTTATCTCACCTAAAGATATGGGGTTGTCCTGCTTATGTTAAGCGGACTGTATCAAACAAATTGGATGCTAAGTCTGATAAATGTATATTTATTGGATACCCTAAGGAAACGAAAGGTTATCAATTCTATCATCCCTTGGAACAAAAGGTGTTTGTTTCAAGGCATGCTGTATTTTTAGAAAAGAATTTCTTTTACAAGAAAATAGTGGGAGTAGCATTGAACTTGAAGAAGTTTGAGAAACTCCAATAGACATTACAGAGACACCTAGTCTAGACCCACAACCAATAACTCATAATGATGAGCTATTAGTTGAACCTAAAACAACACCACTTCTTCGTAGGTCTGATAGGACACGCAATATTTCAGAGAGATACGGATTTCTCATAAGTGAATCGAACGACGTGTTACTCATTAACGATGACGAACCTATCAGTTATGAAGATGTTCTAAAAAATTCAGAAAGGGATAAATGGCTTGAAGCCATGAAGTCTGAAATGGATTCCATGTACAAAAATCAAGTATGGGACTTGGTTAACCCACCTGAAGGGATTAAGCCCATAGGGTGCAAGTGGGTTTTCAAGAAGAAAACCGACATGGAAGGTAATGTTGTTACCTTTAAGGCTAGATTAGTGGCAAAAGGATATCGTCAGATGCAAGGAATTGATTATGACGAAACCTATTCGCCAGTAGCTATGCTTAAATCCATTCGGATGCTCCTGGCCATAGCAGCTCATTATGATTATGAGATATGACAAATGAATGTGAAAATAGCTTTCCTTAATGGAAATCTGCTTGAGGATGTATACATGATACAACCTGAAGGTTTCACATCGGTTAATAAAACCAAAGTATGCAAGCTTCGACAATCCATATATGGACTAAAGCAAGCATCCAGGAGCTGGAACATCCGTTTTGATGAGACAATCAAAGAGTTTGATTTCTCATAAAATCCTGACGAACCTTGTGTGTACAAGAAGGTTAGTGGGAGTGCAGCCGTATTCCTAGTGTTATATGTCGATGACATATTACTTATGGGAAACGATATATCAGTCTTACAGTCAGTTAAAATTTGGTTGTCCAAAATTTTCTCCATGAAATACCTGGGAGAAGCAACCTATATCCTTGGGATTAGAATCTATAAAGATAGATCAAAATGGTTGCTTGGTCTTTCGCAGTCTACATATATAGACCGAGTGCTAGAAAGGTTTAGCATGTCAGAATCCAAGAAAGGTTACCTTCCCATCAGGCATGGGATCAACCTTTCGAAGTCTATGTGTCCGCGCATAGAAGACGAGAGGATTTGCATAAATAAGATTCCTTATGCATCCGCAATAGGATCTATCATGTAAGCTATGTTATGTACTAGACCCGATGTATCGTATGCTCTGAGCGTCACAAGCAGATACTAGTCTGATCCAGGAATGGATCATTGGGCGGCTGTCAAGACAATTCTCAAGTACTTAAGAAGCACTAAGGATGTATTCCTAATATATGGAGAAGGTGATATGGTAATACGTGGGTATATAGATGCCAGTTTCCAGACAGATAAGGATGACTCTAAATCTCAGTCCGGATACATATTTATTTTGAATGGAGGCGCAATAAGTTGGAAGAGTTCCAAGCAAGACACCGTAGCGGATTCTACCACAGAAGCGGAATATATTGCAGCTTCGGAAGCAGCAAAGGAAGCAGTCTGTATCAAGAAGTTTGTCTCAGAACTTGGTGTGGTTCCAACCATTGATGAACTAATATCGGTTTACTGCGACAAAAATGGAGTTATTACACAAGCGAAGGAACCAAGGTCTCATCAGCGATCCAAACATGTGCTTCGCCGCTATCATCTGATCAGAGAGATTATAAGTAGGAATGATATATAAATTGAGAAAATTCCCACTGAAAGGAATTTAGCGGATCCTTTAACTAAGGCCTTGCCTCAAAGCAAGTTTGAGGGTTATGTTAGAGCCTGTGGTATTGGGTACCGTAGCGATTGGTATTAGGCCAAGTGGGAGTTTGTTAGTGATATGAGAGAAGTGTCCTAAGGCAATCGCCTTATGATTGTAATCATTTATTTTAATAAATAAATATTCACTATTTGAGTATACATATTTGTGTATTTGATTGAGATCTTAAACTTATTTACTGAATGCCCGCAATACAATTCACAGCATGAGAGAATTTGTGATGAATTCACAACTAGTGATTATCTCTACATGTGTAATTGTGAAGTATTGAAATTGTCCCTAGTCGATGAATTGATAAATATGGACACTATCAATTCTGTTGAGACTAGCATGGGTTATTCTCTAATCAGCTGATTCTCACTGGTTGGTGACATTGAGATGTCCGGAGATAAACATGAATGCTAGTTAAGGGAACTAGTTCATTGGAGTGACTAACTGTAAAACTTCATATGGTAGTCTACATATAGATATGTCAGTGAAGTTTTAACTGTAGCTTAAGTGCGATGTTCCTTTGACTTGAGGTGTTCAAGTCATCTTGGTCATGGAGACTTATACTTTGACATCTTAAGCAAGCATCTCCAAGGAGGTGTGGACCCAGGATGATTGGGTATAAGCCGAAGTGCCCGAAGATGTTTGAACAGCCTATAAAGGATTCACCACTCCTTGCGAGGAGATGTATACCCGAGGCCTATCATCGGATTGTTACTTGAAGCCTCTGGCCAGAGCATGACATGTTCAGAGTATGAATCTCTTAAATACATGAGAGTAATTAAAATCCGTAGGACGAGAAAACGTTACTTGAGCTAGGTGTGACGTAGTCAGCCTAGTGGGGACTGACACACATAGACCATGTCCTGAACCAAGTGGGTATAAGATGGTGAAGGGAATGGGGCACGATTCATTATAGCTGCTGAAGGGTTTCAGAATTGTTTCTGAGGTCAACCGTTGATCTTTCGATTAATTGGGGATCATGATGTACTACTAGGTGTCACTCATGATCGTTCTATAATTAATTGATTAATTATAGACGACCAACATAAATCGAAAGCGTATTTAGTCACACGCACTATGAGTAATCCGAGGGATTTAAAACGAGTTGAAAATTGGATTTTTCAATCAAGAGAGATTATGTTTGGTTGAGCTAAACGATAAGTCGAATCTGAATTTTTTCAGAGACGATCGAAAGCGTAAAATGGCTAAGTCTTTTGAAGACTTAATTGATGAATTAAATAAGTTTAATTCATTGGGGCTTGGCTTGGATGGGCCGGCCAAAGTGGGCTTCCATCCTCTTTGCTTGGCCGGCCACAACAAAGGGAGAGAACCAAGTTTTTGGTTCAATTTATAAAATAAACCAAGTGTGGCTTGTTTTATAAAATTATGGATGATATAAATTTTTATATATAATAAACCAAGATTTGGTTTATTTTTCATGGAAACTAAAATGAACCATGGATTGGTTTATTTATAAAATCAATCATGGATTGATTTACCATGATAAGGAAATTTATTCCATAAGAGAGAAGAGACTTGATTGATTTTTATCATGAATTAAAATATGATTTTAACCATGATATAAAATCAAACTTGGCATGATGGAATAAATTATTCCATATTTGAGAGGCTTGATGGTTGAGAGACCACTATATAAAGGACCCAAGGCAAGACTTGGGCAATAATCATAGAGATGAAGGCATAGGCTCTCTCCCTCTCTTTCTCTCCTTCTCTTCTCCCCTTCTTGTCGTGCGCCAACCAGCCCCAAGAAGGAGCACCAGCCGGCCATCCTTTTGTGGGTAGTCTTCCGACTTCTCTCTTGGTTTTTCTTGTCGCGTTCTCGGAGAATCTAGTAGTTCTCGAGAACATGAAACTCGTGGCTTTGCGAAGTCATCCCAAAGATACTCGGCGTGGACGCGAATAGAGGCGGAGCTTCCAAGGGACGCGTACGGTTAGATCTCGTCCCTTCCTTCGAGTTACGTGAGGTAATATGTAAATTAGTTTATGTTTCTGCAAAATTTTAAATATATGATTATGTCTACACAAGATAAAATTGCATGCTTAGATGTGTGGTTAAATAATTAGAGAAATTATTTATGCTAAACCTTCCGCTGCACGTAATTAATTTTAAAATTACGAACCCGCATCCATGTCAACATGCACCCGGTCCCAACAGAGTGAAGCAGCTATGACTAGTTTTCAGCTGGTGAAACAAAAGATGACCGAAGCATCTGTTCTAGCACTTCCAGATTTCGACAAATTGTTCGAAGTAAACTGTGATGCATCTAGCATTGGCATTGGTAGTGTTCTAAGTCAATCAGAACGCCCTATTGCCTTCTTCAGTGAGAAACTATTTGGTGCTAAGAAAAATTATTCTACCTATGACCTGGAATTCTATGCTATTGTGCAATCCTTAAAGTATTGGCGCCATTATCTCGTGCAGAAGGAATTTATCTTATTCACAGATCGTGAGGCTTTGAAGTAGATCAACGACCAACATAAGTTGATTAGTCGACACACTAAGTGGGTAAATTACTTGCAGGAGTTCACCTTTACACTGAAGCATCAATCAGGGAGTCTCAATCGCATTGCAGATGCTCTAAGCCGTCGTTCCTCCCTGCTTACTACCATGAAAATTAGGATTACTGGCTTTGAAACTTTCTCAAATATGTATGCTGCTGATCCCTCCTTTGGCAAGATATTTCAAGAGGTAACCAATGGTCTTCGCAATGATTTTATTCTGCATAACGGCTACCTATTTCGTGGACTACAATTATGCATTCCAGACTATTCCTTAAGGCAACAATTATCAAAGAACTTCACAATGAAGGACACTTCGGCCGAGATAAGACATTAGCCCTTATCTCTTCTAACTTCTATTGGCCCAAGCTTACCAGCGATGTAGCGCATTTTGTGGATCGTTGCTTTGTCTGTCAGCAATCTAAGGGAACCCTCACCAATGCCGGTTTGTATACTCCCTTATCTATTCCCGAAGTTCCTTGGTGTGACGTCAGCATGGATTTCGTATTGGGTTTACCCTGCACCCAATGGACTTCTGATTCTATTCTAGTTGTGGTGGACCGATTCTCCAAGATGGCTCACTTCGTACCATGCAGAAAAACCATGGATGCTGTTCAGATTGCCTCCCTTTTCTTCAAAGAGATTGTGCGTTTACACGGTATTCCTCAAACTATTACTTCAGATTGTGATACTAAATTTGTTAGTCAATTTTAGAAGAGTTTATGGGGAAAACTAGGTACGAAGTTAAACTTCAGCAGTGTCTATCACCCTCAGACAAATGGTTAAACTAAGGTAGTGAACCGGAGCTTGGGAAATCTTCTAAGATGTCTCACAGGAACCAAACCAAAGCAATGGGATCTAGTTTTACCTCAAGCAGAATTTGCATACAACAGATCAAAGAACATGACCACTGGATTGAGCCCTTTCGAAGTTGTTTATGGACGAAACTCATCCGGGATATTGGATTTAGTCCCTATTGCACGTCCAAGACAAGCTAACCCTAAGGCTGAGGAGATGGCCGAGCATCTTCGGGTCATTCATGAGCAAGTTAAGCAGACTATTCAGGAAAGCAACACTGAGTACAAGATCAAAGCAGATCGACATCGATGTCGGGTCCTTTTTGACGTTGGTGATATGGTTTGGGTTGTATTAACTCGAGATCGCTTTCCTATTGGTGAATACAACAAGCTCAAAGATCGGAAAATTGGACTCTATGAGATACTAGAAAAGATTAATGATAATGCCTACAGGTTGCGTCTTCCTAGTCACTTAAAAACTTCTGATGTTTTTAATGTGAAACACTTAAGTCCTTGTGCTATGGAGTCGGATACACTCACCCTAAACTCGAGGACGAGTTCTCTTCAACTCCGGGAGATTGATGCAGGAGGGGATTCAAAATAATATTCAGATTTATATATTTTGGATTTTTTTAATTGGTTATATATTTTTGTTTAGTTTGCTCATAAATCTTAAGAAATCAAGTCTTGTTGGTTAAATTTGTTCCTAAATTTTAGGAGACTAAGTCTGGTTGGTTTAGAGTTTTTTTTAGGGATATGAGTGCTATATAAACTCATGCTTAGATGATGTTTAGGATAAGTTTTTTAGATATTGAATCAATTTGCTTCGCTTAAGTCACGTTACGGCTATATCTCTATTTTTCTCTTCTCGCTCTTGTTTTTCTCAATAAGGTTTAAGCCCAGTTTTGGCTACTCCTTATCTCGTTATTACTTTCTTATTTTTTTCTCGTAAATCCCTCTGAAACTTCTCACCCCAGAATAATCTATATTTTACCCGGCGTCATATACCCTTCCGGGAGTCACGCTGTAGTGTGTGACCAGAGGAAGTAGTGTCCATCCGATCGACCTGCTCTTCATCTCCCTCCTCCGATAGAAGAAGAGCTCATGGAAAGAGAGCTTGTCGCGTGATCATGTCCACATCTTGAGGAGCCATGGTTGAGACGGCTGGAGCTTAGGGAATAGAACTACCAAGCTGTGGTGGTCGTTGCGCTAGAAGTTGCGCTTTGGCTGTTATTAAAAGCTCTAAGTCTTCTTGAGAGAACGTGAGTAGTCACTTTGTTATTAGTAGAATCCTCCATTTTCATATCGTGGATTTGGTGAAGATTCCCATAGACGGTGCCAATTTTGATCCTGTCCACGATCAATGAAGGGTGATTTGTCAATAAGGTTGACTCTGGTGAGACCGGTACTATCGTCATTGGATTCTTAAAAAAAGAAAACACTTTAGAAAATAGCGTTAGTAGCAAGTCCGAGTGGTCCCTAGCGCCTGCACTCTAACGCTTAAGTCAGTGATCTCCGAAGGTGGTCGATTGGGACATAATAAAGTAAGATCCGTGTAAGAACGTACCTGTGCCATGGAGGAGGGACCTCCTTATATAGGTGACACCCTTTAGCAACCCTCTATCATCAGGGCGTCACGTCAGTCGTAATATAGCTGTCAAATTAATAGATTTTCGATAAAAAAATATGATAAGAGCAGATAGGCCAATAGTCCACTGAGCAGGTCAGTGATTAAAGTTTGATAAAAATAGATGTGCCAATGATCTATTGAGTAAGTCAGTGATTATGGTGACCAGATAAGACTTATTTAGGTCTTATGGGGATTGACCTAGATTTATGCGTAATAGGGTGAATGGCTTGTTTGTATATGCACGTGGAGACCCAATAAGAAAGCTCAGCCTAACTATAGTCAAGCCTTTTTAGGGTCAATGAGCGGTAGCCCAATTGCGGGGTTTGTCTTTGAGCTCATCGAGATAGTTGACTGGTCAAAGGATTGTAATATGCTGGTCGATCGGTCGTAGCTATCTTGTCGACTGATCAGTCATGTGCTACAAGTTAGTTGACCGATCGACCGTTGTCATCTTATTATCCACGGATGATAACCCACCCTATAATAAGTTGGTCGATTGGCCAGTACCTTGTTGCATGTTAACCGGTCGAACGTTACTCATGTCACAGTCTAATCTACCAATGCTATCCGCTCGAACAACTTAATCCTCCCACATACTCCAGTATTACCCTTGTGGGACCACATCAGCCATTTGACTGTTAATTATCCTACGCAGACTAAGAGCCTTGAATTCCCCATATCAGTTGTGTTTACTTTGACATATGTATTGAGGAAGGAAAAGAATCTAAAGTAAAAAAAAATTAAAAGAAAAGGAAGAGAAAATAAAATAATTTGAAAAAGAAAGGGAAAAAAAATCTTCCATGATCGTGAGTATGAAAAAAAAAATACGTGTCGAAAGGAAACACTCATTCCATCCAATTTGGATGGATATTTTTTTTTTAAATGCAACTATGAATTTTTAAATCCATTAAAAATGATGCACGGATGAATAATTCATTCAATTTTTTTTTACGAAGTAAACATAAACGCTAAAAAATTTTCCTAATGGAAAACTTTTTTCTAATTTTTATTTCAGGGGATAGGATAAGACAAACTAGTTAGAGGTTTTATTTAATGGCACACCAACAACATTCAAAACAACTCCACAGTCATGGCGATGTCTTCTTCTCGGAAGGAAACGCCGGCGGAAGGCCGGGGAGCCTAGGCAAAGGCAGGACTAGCGGCGTCGCCGGAGGGAACAGCAGGCCCCATCCCGCTCGGGGCGGTGCGATCGCCGTATCAACTGGCGGAGGAAAGTTAACCGGCGTGGAAGGTGGATGCAGAGGAAATGGCGGCAGGAGGGCAGAGGAGGCCGGCGGTGAGCTCGGCAGCAGCGGCGGCAGTAAGTTGAAGGGCGGAAGCGGAGGGAAGAACCCTCCGGTTCCAGTTCCAGTCTGCTCCTCCGCCTGCGCCTTCTGGTCTCGGAACGGTACCGGCTTCTGGGAGCACATCTCCGGCTGGTTCAGCGGCTTGAAGCTGAAGAATCCGGCGGAGTAGACGTGGACGCCGTGCCGCCTGGACTTGAGTCGGAGCCGGCGGGGGACGGTGGCGGAGGACGCCACCGCGCAGAAGGGCTGGTTGATTTTGATGAGCTCCACGGCGCAGGACTCGAGCGAGTGGAGGCGATCGCCGCCGATGTTGGCCGGAAGGTGAGCTCGAAACACTCCTCTCCGGTTGGTCCTGACCACCGTCCGGTAGCTCGGACTGTTTGAGCCTGAACTTCCACACTCCACTGCCACCCAACCACCTGCACTTGCATAATCTTGTGAAACCAAAGCAATTTTAAATCAAAGTAATTTTAAGCATTTTATTTAAAAAAATTAAAATAGCATTGCACTTGTAATTTTCCATATCCAAGATATAATTTGAAGGAAATCTCGGTACAACAATATAATTATGCAATGTGACTTTGTGGTCATGGATTTTAGTCGTAGAAATAGTCTAGTAAGACTTGTTATAATAGACCCAATATAATCTGACCCTTTTTCGAGATCCGTATTGATGAAAACTTCATTGATTACGAGGCTACCCTTTTTATCCAAGATATAATTTATTCTTAGTTGATATAACTAAAGAATCATTAGCACGATCACCTTAAGTAGCTTGGATAAAAATAACTTTAAACCCTAGATCAAATTTAAGGTGGGGTATTTTGAAATTAAAAAAAAATTTAACCAAAACAATTTTAAAATGGTGCAATTTTAATGAAAGCATCTTTAAAGTTAAAATAGTTTTAGTCAAAACAGCTCCAAAGTGAAGCAATTTTAACCAAAAGCAACTTCAAGATGTAGTATACAGGGGTATTTTAGATAAACAATTATAACTTTGATCTTAGTCTTAGAGCTGTAGAAAATTATAGATGTATTTACATATTATGTTTTCAAAGTGGTATCTATGTTCTTTTATGATCATAATATATACTATGCAAGGGAGGATGAAGATGTCATAACCTGAAATGAATTGAGTTGACTTAGAGACGGATTGTCGAAAGCAAGTATCACAATAGACAGTGCCGGTCACCAGCACTGCACCATCCCTCACTTCATGGCGAGCTGAGGAGGAAGAGCACAAGAAGATGCAGCAAAAGAAGAAGAAGACTAAGCGAAGGAGCGAGGAGGAGTGAGCTTCGAATTCCATGGGGCCTTCCATTTGAAGATGTTGGTGGCCATAAGGAGAGTTTATATTGAGAAAAAAGAAAGAAGAAGAATGAGGAGAATGGTGTGAGTTCTATTGCTTTAGAGCTAGAAAAAGTGGCCTAGCTCTTTTTCATCAGCAAAGTTGAGGATGATGTGAGAGTTATGCTCTTTATTAAATGGTTCAGATGGAAGTTGGGTGCTATGCATCCTCCATGTTCATTTATTACCATGCAAATTTATATATATAATGTTGATTAAAATAATTAATATATAAATATTTTTAAAAAGGAGTGATTTAATGAATCACTCTAATTTTGAAAGATTGATTTATTTTGTTTTTTAGATGTTTCTTTTCTAAGTGATTCATTTATTTTTAGTTTGATACTTAAAAGATTATGGCTTTATATGAAGTTGTGTGGGTATATATATTAAATTATTTTAATAAAGAATGTACGAATATTTATTTTAATTAATTTTATGGAATATAGCAATTTTGGTCAAAAATCCTTCTTTGTCTTTCTTTTACTTGTTCTTGGAATGAGTTTTGAGACTAGCTTGGATAAGGATGTGTCCTCATCTAGTACATCTAAACTAGTTATTGAACAATAAAAAATGATTAACGAGGTTGCACCATCAAAAATGATTACCGAGATTGCGCAATCAAGGGTTGCCATCGGGATAATGATCAAACTTAATTTGTTATCATTAATGTAGCATAGGGATGTTAATTTTCTTCAAATTTGATGGATAATTTGATATTCGATCCAAATAGAAAAAGATATGAAAATTTTTTTTAGACCCAATTAAATAATTGAGTATTCGGTATAGATATTTCAGATTTGAATATGGAGACTGATGTAATAAAATGCTATCCATATCCTATCCGATACCCTATATATATAATTTTTTTATTGGTAAAGAAAATACTTTAGCACATTTCCGAATGAAAAACAAACTTAGTTTACCTTTTTACTCGGTCATCAACATATATTTCATCTCCTTTTTCATGATAAATCTCACTCAATTGAAGAAGCACAAGATTAACAGACGAGTATATCACTTTGAGAATTTAATAAATATTTAAAAGTTCATTAAAATAATTTATTTTTTAAAAAAAATATAGGTAGTCAATCTTCTGACGGTTATATGGATATAAATGAAAAATAAATATCCGATGTATATAAAAAAAATATGAAAATGAATATAATAAATAAGGATAAATAAAAAGATATGAAATTCAATTCAAATCCTATTTATTATCGGATAAATTTTCTTAAACTCCCCACTTTCAAACTCACATTTACATGCAATCCCTATGCAAAGTTTTATTTACATGCAGTCCCTGATGAGATTGACAAGACAGCTTTGTGAGTATTATTTGAAGAAAATTGAGTATGAAAGTTAGAAATTTGAGTATGTAAGGTTGCATCCACCACATCAAGAAACTGTATACTCAATTTTCACTCTTTTATACTCAATTTTCACTCTTTTATACTCATTTTCACTGATGTATACTCAATTTTCACTCTTTTATACTCAATCCATCAGGGAGTAAATGCAAAGGATTTATCAAATAAGGAATGAAAGCAAATATCAAATGAGAATTGGGGAGTTTTCTGCAATTTACCATTTATTATCCTCCCTAATGTAGCAATGTTTTTAAGAAAAATTATTTTAAATTTTTTAATAAGTTTCTTTACATATTTTGTTTCAAAAATGATGGACAATATGAATTTTCAACATGAAACTCAACGTGCATGACGTGACACTCCAATTACAGCGATCCTCGACGGGTTCACCGTGCCCCCCCAGTTATAATTTTGCTCGGGGCGGCTGCCACCGGTGTACATGAAAAATATCATACCATTCACGTTGAATTTCACACTATAATTGGCCTAGGGTTAAACGTTATTTTCACACTAATTCATTTAAAATTGATTCTCCATTGAAATTTACGAATTCAATAACTTTATTAAATGGCTCGGATGGCAGTTGGGTGTTATGCATCCTCCAAGTTTATTACCGTACAACTTTATATAAAGTTGATTAAAGTAATTATATTTAAAGCTGTGATAAAATGCTTCACTGTAATTTTGAAAGATTGATGTATTTTGTTTTTTAGATGTTTCTTTACAAAGTGTTTTTTTTATTTTGATAGTTAAAAGATTATGGTTTAGATTCGTAATTTTTTATTAAATAAAGTTGTATGCATATGTACTAAATTATTCTAATAAAGATTTTGGTTTAGATTCGTAATTAATTTTGAAATATTTCTTTTAATTAGTTTGATGGTATAAAGCAATTTGTTTAAAAATTCTTCTCTGTCTTTCTTTTAACTTATATTGTTCTTAGAATAATAAGTTATGAGAATAACTTCGATAAGGAGGTACGAATAATGGGTAATATTTGTTATTATAAACTTCATTTAAAGTATATATATATATATATATATATATATATATGCCTGTTTAGTACGTGCCATTGAATGAACGATGTAATCGGCTCGAATCCAGCCACTTAGATGTAGGATTTATTTTTTTTTGAGATATATTATATATATTTAGAGTTTAAGATTTTTATAGGGGTTAAGTTATTGTGAATTTAAGTTAATAAAATTTTTTCGTCTAGGGTTTAGGCTTTCCTCTTGGATTATAGTGTTCAAGATAAAAAATTTTTAAATACTCACTAGGTATATTATATATATTTAAGATTTAAAATTTAAGAAAATATTATTTTTTTTTAAAAAAAATCCTGTCAACAAAAAAATATCTCATGGCACGTCTGTATCAAATCTAGATACCTTGTGCATAGTATCGCATACAAGCGCGCAAAAAATGTCACGTAGGAAATCCTCTCCTCTCTCTCTCTCTCTCTCTCTCTCTCTCTCTATATATATATATATATATATATATATATATATTTGATATCCTGACTGACCTTATAAGGGCGATAGTGGGTGATGGTTGATCTGGCCAACACACGTTAGTGTTCTCTACCCTGCATCATGCGTTCTCTTTCCTACATAAAAGGGCCCTTCCCCCTAGGACACTCATCTTTGGCTTAGGGTTAGCCCCTTTTGCCTTGAGGAATGGTTCTCCCCTCAAGGGGAGATTCTAGAGTCGCTGCCATTACATCCTTCCACAAGCCATCCACCTCCGGAGCAAAGGGTCCCTCCAAGAAGATCACGCTTCAACGATAAACTTTCTCTTCCTTCTCCATCTTGTTTAGGGTTATAGAAGTTATTTCCTTATCTTCTTGTTGTACCTTCTTTGTAATGGAGTAGATTCTTCATATCTAGGATATAGGAGATAGCTACAATGCGATGATATTGTATGAACTATATATTTGTGCATTTCCTTGTTTAATAAAATGTTCATGCCTTATTCTATATGTATTATGCCTTGTGTGTGTTTGATGAAATGTGTAAATGGTGAACACATATAGTTGTAAGGGTTTGGCCGTCACCTAGAGGAAGTGTCCAAGATCGTATGACTGGGGAGCTTTCATGACAGAGACTACCTTTAATCGGACATCTCCGACATTGTTTTGAAATAGAGGTCAATCTTTTACAAGAGATTAGCTAACACCACTTAATGAGTTTCTCCCTATTTTGTGTTAGGAAATATTTAGCGTAATCTAGAGATGTATGACCGAGAGCCCTTAGTGACAAAGGGTTATCTTTAACAGGACTCTCTAGGTTACCTTCTGTATTTTATGGCATTGGATGTCCAAGGGGGAAGCACTTGTATGATCGTAGAAGATAGAGAGAGTGGGGTGAATCTCGATCGTCTATAAAATCTTTCTTTTCTGTACATATAAAATCAAAAGAGAGTCAAAGTAAAGCAACGAAAAATGAGACTCGCTTCTTTTTACTTAGTTCGGAGCCTTCGGCGACTCCTAGTCCAAGGCCCACAGTCCTCGACTGCTCTCGATGGGCAATCCACTATAACCCTTCATCTGAAAACCTTTCGAAGAAAGTGATGTAGTACAGAATATAGGGGAATTAGTAACAACCTACTAATTCCCTCTAGAAATATGAGTATAAGTACAATTAAGAAAATAATACCGATAAAGAAGTAGAATATCTTGAGCGTAGTTTATCGGTGAGCTTTCCGACATCGGAGCGGTAGATTAGAAGTAGTTCATCGACGTAGAAAGTTGGAATGAGGCGAGTAGAAGTATTATCTCTGCAAGCTGATCTCGTGCTCCATATATAGGCAACGTTCCATCGATTGAAAAACCATTCAGTCGACTGAACCTCCTGCTCAGTCGATGAAACCCAACTCCTTCCTTGTATTAGCTGCTCAACTGTACTTGATTGGCACTGCTCGATGGATAGAAATCTTCCATATGAGTGTTCGTGCCATACCACATATAGATTTGTTGACTGATCCAGACGATCAGTCGACAGATAACTTTGAATATTCTGAATCTAGCTCGTTGCAGTTTAATCAGTCGACTGATCCAGGTGATCAGTCGACCGATCCGACATTCAACTGACTTTTGACTATCTGCATAAGAGTATTAGCACAACAATAATATATAAAGTAATTAACCCTGCAAAACAGTGGTTAGCATAAATATATATGTAAGCATGCATGAGTAAATGACAATAGTATTGGGAACGAGATGGCTAGAGAGGGGGGGGGTGAATATAGCCAATCACTTCTTCTTTGAAGAGTTATCAAATTTCTGCACTTGAAGCTATTAATAGCACAGCGGAAGTATGAAAACAAAACTTGCAGAAACTTAAACCAAAACCTAACTAGCAAGATTAGCAAGATCGCTAACAAGGAGATTTTACAAGGTTCGGGGATAACTTGCCCCTACTTCTTGGCGTGCCCTTAAGGTGGGCGATCCCTTGATCGTCGGCAGATCAAGCCCCGGTAATCACCGGATATGAAGCAACCTCCTTCTCGGTGGAAAAACCTCTCCACAGTATGTTTCAAATAAGGATATAGTTTAAGCACAAAGAAACAACAAGAAGGATCTTACTCAAACACTTAGCAAGGACAAAAACACAGCAAGCTTCCCTGAGCTCCACCCAGTGGCGATCTCACGCAAGAACCCTTCTCCGTGTCTTCCCACTGTCGGACTCCAAGCCTCTTGTCTTCTCCTTCAAGTGCTCAAGTATGATGATTGCTTTTCAATAGCTTGCTCAGAATGATTGAAGAACTCAAGAACAACAAGCTTGATGTGGAACACAACGCAGGAACTCAAGAGCACCAGGATCAAAATCGTTACTGAACACCACAACTCCCGTTCCTTTTGTTTCTCCGCCAAGCGACAGATGATCTCATCTCCAGCAGCCTACAACTGCCTCACTGCCAACGCGCTAGCTACACTGAACCCTAACTGAACTTCCTGAGCTCCCTCAGCCAAGCCTCAGTCAGCAGCTTCAGTCCTGCATCCAGCCGTTGCAACCTGTGTGGAGAAAGGGACAAACCTGCTCCAAGGAAAGCTCTCTTTGACTTCTCCTTGAGTGTTTGAATCCTCCCCTGTCACCTGAAACTCAATCAGAGTATTAGAGCACCAAATCAAGCAGCACATCAAATATCAGAGAAAAGTGGCAGCGAATCAGTTGTGTTCAGACGCGATCAGAGCGTCTGACAGTGCAGTTTGAATTAAAGTGATCGGTCACCGGACCGATCAGAGAGCCTCCTGATCGATCCCCAACGCTCAATCAGAAATCGCGATTTCCTTGAGATTCTCCTGGACCGATCACCAGACCGATCCCAGGTCGTGGATCGTTCATCGGACCGATCCACCCTTATATTGAGCGATTTCTGAGTCTCGCAGGCTAAGCCTTCTGATCGGTCACCGGACCGATCAGGCAGCCTCCTGATCGGTCACCAGACCGATCAGACTGGCTCCAGACCGATCAGGATCCGTCCTGATCGATCATAGAGAGGAACCTGCGACACTTGATCGTTCTCCGGAACGATCTGCACAGTGATCCTGATCGGTCACCAGACCGATCAGGAGCAGTTCAGCAAGGGAACTCAACCTCACTGCTCGCTCCCTGATCGGTCACCAGACCGATCAGGAGCCAGTCAATGGGTGAAACGCATACTCCCTGATCGGTCACCAGATCGATCAGGAGCAACACAGTAGGTTCCCAACCTCACTGTGTGCTCCCTGATCGGTCGCCCGACCGATCAGTCATCGCTGGATCGGTCACCAGACCGATCCACGAAGGAGCAGGTGCCAGAATCCCTGATCGATCACCAGACCGATCCAGAGACTCAAACTCAGCCCTCCAAGCTAAGTTTCCATCCACCTTAGCCCTCCAAGCTAAGGATTTTCCATCTAACTCTCCAAGTTGGGAATTTGCACCTAACCCTCCAAGTTAGGACTTTTCACCTAGCCCTCCAAGCTAGGACTTTTCACCTAGCCATCCAAGCTAGGACTTTTCACCTAACCCTTGCGAGTTAGAACATCATCCAACCTAGCCCTCCAAGCTAGACACCTGATCCTCCAAGCCAGGACTTTTTCACCTAATTCTCCAGGATGAGAATTTGCACCTAACCCTCCAAGTTAGGACTTTTCACCTAGCCCTCCAAGCTAGGACTTTTCACCCAACCTTTCCGAATTAGGACTTTTCCAACACCTAGCCTCCCAGACTAGGACTTTTCCAAACACCTAGCCTCCCAGACTAGGACTTTCAACACCTAACCCTCCAGGTTAGGATTTTCCATCTCCTAGCCCTCCAGACTAGGATTTTCCATACCATGTCTGATCCCCGATCAGGACTTAATCATAATCAACATGATCAACCTAAACTAAAATCGATGTCAACACCAAAACAACAATCAGGGCCAGACTGCATCAACAATCTCCCCCTTTTTGTTGTTTGACAATCCGATTTTAAGTTTAGGGATCTCAATCAATATTCTTTTCAACTTTAGAATCATAGGGGAATCCAGATCCTCCCCCTACAACATGGTCATTCTAAACTTAACCAATCCACACTCTCCCCCTTTGTCGAACACCGAAAAGGAGCTAGAGGGGCTGTTAAGTTTTAAACAAACTCCCCCTCAACCCTAGGGGTATCCCAAATCAACAAAGATGTAATAGTTTGTGGAATAATCATACGACCGCATGTGAAAAGGTATCATAAGACATAGCAAGCACATGCATCATATGCGTATGAAGTATAAGATCGCAGAACATGCCATAATATTCATAAGTATCAAGTAAACATGGCAGTGTAAGCATGAACATGACAATGGATCAATCATGCAGATCATAGGCATATAAACAACATGGCATCAACAATAGTAGATAAGCATGGCAGGTAAAAGTAGATAAGTCAAAGCATGAAAACATCCGAACAAGTAGCAAAATATGTGTGACTCGAGGTCACAACAACAAAGTCAGAGGGCATACAGCCCTAAAGTATCATAGTCAAATACTCAGATCATGAGAAGACAACAAACATCCAAGCTCAAGTGTCAGTGGGGGGGGTCGTCATCGCGCATAAGGTCGTCCATCGTGGCATCAGTAGCAGCAACAGCTGGTGCACCCTCGGCATGAACCGCTAGCGACAGCTCCCCCACTTGGTTGCAATCCTTCCACTGTAGCCCCTCGGTCCCGAGAACAATGCCGGACTGAGCAAGCATACGACGATCCAGGCGACAGTCTTGTCGATTCATCGGCATGAGTTGGCCCTGTGAGACGTCGATGCCAACCGACTCCAGCCAGGCAGTGATGATATGGCCGAATGGCATGTAGATCGTCTGACCAGACCTCAGACCATGAACAATGATGGAGGAATAGATGGACGGTGCTATGTCAAAATCGAACTGCAGATGCATCCCGTAATGCATCAGGTAGTGAGATGAATGGATCGCATCAAGATGCTTGGACGTAGTTGGAAGAAGACAAGTTGCGATAATTTGAAATAGAATATAATCAATGGGAGATAGATGAAGAGCAGGAAATGTGGGAAAGTTATAGATGTCCGCACCAGAACCCCGTGGCCTGGGGTGGCCTAGAAAATGCTCATATATGGAGTCAGGAGTGACTCCAGTAAAGGGAACAGGAAGAGGAACAGGAAGATATGGATAAAGTGAGAAATCATTCTTGGAGCGACGACAACCCAGAAATATAGTGAAGGATGATAGGGTAAAGTCAAGATCGACACCAGTGACACGGGTCCGCCACCCCGTGCCCTCCACATTGGCCAGATTATTGTAGAATTCAGAGACCAAGTCAACATTGATCGGCCTTTCTAAGAAAAGGATGTTTTGAAGCCCATAGTACTCAATGATTCCTTTTACCGTAGGGCAATGTTCATAAACAAAAGTTTGGTCCACTGATCGACATGGCATTAGTTCGAAGTTGTGCCAATGAAAGTCTAGGGCATAGAGAATGTTCTGAAATCTAGGATGCGGGGGAGATGGAGGCCTCGGAGGAGATGTAGATGATGAGGAAGTTTTCCCCCTTGAACTATCCTCGAAAACCTCTTTTCCCTTAGAAGATTTCCTAAGGAGGTTTGAATTGATCATGACACATAGGTTGAATCACAAGAATTGATCATGTATAAGATGAGACCCAATCAAAAGATAGATATGAAACAAGGAGAAATTTGATGAAAAGTGGAGTTACGGCAAAATATAAGGGTCACGGCGAGAATCAAGACACCACAGCAAGAACAAGAACAAAAATCATAATATGATTAGCTTCACAAACAAGGTTTTATGAACTGATATGAATGGAAAAACCAAAGCAAAAACTTACTTTGGTGCCATCGTTGTCGTGTTTGGAAGTTGAGAGGAAGAAAACGCGCGCAGAAAACGTGCTCTTGGCGCAAGAGATGGTCGCGGAATGATTCTGCGAGAAAGGAACGAGCACAGGACTCACACTCACGCGAGGAAGGAGAGCACGCAGGAGGGTCTTCTCGCACAAGCAAGTCGCGCAGATGAGGATCGGCGCTAGGGTTCGGCGCTGAAGAGGGGTTTTGCGAAATTAATCGGTTGGTGGATCGGTCCACCAACCAAAATTTAATGCGTTTGAACGGATCACCGTTCGATCTGATCGCACCCAGACCGATCAGGCTATAGCTTGATCGGACTGGCCTGGTACTGATCGGTCGGATGACCGATCAGACGCGCGCCTGATCGGTCGGGTGACCGATCAAGATTCGATCAGTAGGGTCCGGAGAGAAACCTCTGAGCTCCCTGATCGGTCTGTGGACCGATCCCCACAGGGTGTCAGATCGGTCCGGAGACCGATCCAGACTAGCTCAGTACACTTAGTCAGATTCCGGGAGAACATGGCTTGCCTCGTAGGTCGGTCTGTGGACCGAACACCACAAGAAGGGATCAGATCGGTCTAGGGACCGATCAGCCTTATGCCTGATCGGTCCGGTGACCGATCAGGGTTCCTGATACGAACTGAAATGTGCAGTTTCAGAACTTCTGAAATTTTCAAAAGAAATCTGATGAACTTTGTCGAACTTAGACATGATTTTCTGACTAAAATTGATCCCTGAACAAGAATCAAAAGTCCTTATAGGTTCAACAAACACTTTGACCCATCTTAATGGAGTCAAACTCAAACACCAATCAATCAAGCAAATTCAACCAAGTTTTCATTCCAAATTCAAGTTTCCAATCAAGTTGCCTTGATTGGAATGTCCAAGTATGATCATGGAGCCATATACACATATGTTATGCAATGGTTTTCCCCATACTTGGTCACCACCGTGATTATTATCTCGTTAACTTAATTCCTCAAGGGATGCAATGACATTTTGAGAAATTGAGTTAAACCTAACATCTCACCCCATATCTAGCAAACAAAAATGTTTTGTTAAATCTTATAGTTTGTGTGAGATGTTCCCAAAGTTACCCAATTATTCCCTAACAATTTCGAAATCATCATGAAGGGTTTTGACCGCAATTCGAAAATCATGAAGCGCGACACATTCCCAATTCCCGTCTTAGGAAACTAAATTCACTCTCGGGAAGTGGTTTAGTGAAAATGTCAGCTAGGTTTGACTTTGACTCCACATGTGAGAGTATGATGTTCCCCCTAGCTACATGATCCCTAATGAAGTGGTGTCTTACTTCAATATGTTTTGTCCTAGAATAATGGACCGGATTCTTGGTTAAGTTAATCGTACTAATGTTATCACATAACACTTGCACACCCTTGTAACTCAATCCATAGTCCTCTAAGGTATGAATCATCCACAACAATTGCGATATACTCTCTCCCATGGCGATATATTCTGCCTCGGTAGTGGAAAGAGCAACACAATGTTGCTTCCGACTCGACCAACTTACTAAAGACGATCCTAAGAATTGGCAGCCCCCACTAGTGCTCTTCCGATCCAACTTACATCCAGCGTAGTCGGAATCCGTATAGCCCATCAAATCAAAAGATTCAGTACGGGGATACCAAAGACCTACACCAATTGTACCCTTGAGATATCTCAAAATTCGCTTAACAGCGATTAGGTGAGATTCCTTGGCACAGACCTGATATCTAGCGCACATACCTACAGCAAATAGTATATCTGGTCAACTAGCTGTGAGGTATAGCAAACTACCTATCATGCTTCGATATTGAGTTAGATCAACAGGTTTACCACTCTCATCATTGTCTAATCTGGTGTTTGTAGCCATGGGAGTGGTTACCTCTTTCGAATCACTCATATTGAATTTTCGAAGCATTTCATGTGTATACTTTGATTGATGCACATGAATACCATCGCGAGTTTGCTTGATTTCAAGCCCAAGGAAGAAAGTCAACTCTCCCACTAGACTCATTTCGAACTCACTCTCCATGTGTCCAATGAACTCATTTAAATAGCCCTTGTTGTTTGAGCCACAAATTATGTCGTCGACATATACTTGGGCTACAAATATATTGTCACCATCTCTTCGTAGAAACAGTGTAGGGTCTATTTGACCTCTTACAAAACCTTTTCAATTAAGAATGTCGACAACCGCTCATACCAAGCCCGGGGTGCTTGTTTAAGGCCATAGAGTGCCTTTTTGAGCTTGAACACGTGGTTTGGAAACTCGGTACTCTCAAACCCCGGAGGTTGTTCGACATAGACCTCTTCTTTAATCAAACCATTTAGGAAGGCCGATTTGACATCCATTTGAAATAATTTGAAGCCACGGTGTGCTGCAAACGCAAGCATCAATCGGATGGATTCTAATCGTGCCACGGGAGCATAAGTCTCATCATAATCAAGGCCTTCAACTTGACTGTAGCCTTTGGCTACCAAGCGTGCCTTGTTTCTAATGATTTCTCCCTTGTGGTTCAATTTGTTTTTGAAGACCCATTTGGTTCCAATAATGGTGGTCTTCTTGGGTCTAGGGACTAAGTCCCAAACTTGACTTCTTTCAAATTGACCTAGTTCATCTTGCATCGCGATAATCCAATCGGGATCATTTAATGCTTCATCAATTTTTCTAGGTTCAATTTCGGAAATTAGAGCAACTTCATTAGCCTCATTCCGGAAGAATGATCTAGTCCTAACCCCTTGATGGATGTCTCCAACAATTTGGTCTTGGGGATGACTAGAGGCTAATCTAGTTTGCCTTGGTGTTGGTGGTGCTTCTTGAGCAGTTCACTAGACACAAGTTCAGCCTCAGGATCCGGCTGATCAATGGGTGGTCTAGGCTCACCGTCATCAGACTCATCACCATCAACAACACTTGGAGTTTCATTCAAACTTAGTCTCCTAAGTTCGAGTTGAACTCCTACTTCATTTTCTGATTGGTCAGGTGATTTAGGAATTTCTTCAAAAACCACATCAGAAGACTCTTCAACTAATCTAGTTTTCTTGTTGTAGACTCGGTAGGCTTTGCTAACTAGGGAGTACCCGACTAGTATCCCTTCATCAGCCTTTGCCGTGAACTTTCCAAGGTGATCCTTGGTGTTTAGGATGAACACCTTACAACCAAACACCCTAAGATGTTTAACCGTAGGTGGTTTCCCAAACCAAAGATCATGAGGAGTCTTTCCTAAAAACCTATGGATGAGAACTCGATTCTGCACATAGCAAGCTGTATTTACAGCTTCGGCCCATAAGTAACTCAGGAGTGAGTACTCATTGAGCATGCTTCGTGCAGCCTCTTGAAGTACACGGTTCTTCCTCTCTACAACACCATTTTGTTGTGGTATTCTAGGAGTAGAGAACTCATGTCTATAACCCTTATCTTGACAAAATTCTAGAAACCTTTGGTTTTGAAATTCACCTGCATGATCACTTCTGATTGTCTTAATTGTTGATGATTTTTCATTCTCAATTCTTCTACAAAAAGAAATAAAAATATCTAAGGTTTGGTCCTTATGTTTTAAAAAGAAAGTCCATGTATATCTAGTGAAACCATCAATGATAACAAAGCAATATCTACTTCCATTCAATGATATGATAGTGCTACAATCAAATAAATCCATGTGAAGTAAATCTAATGCATTGGAAGTACTTACAGTGCTTTTACCTTTATGTGCAGATTTTGTTTGCTTACCCATTTGACACACATCACATAATTTATCTTTTTCATACTTGATGCTCGGTAAGCCTCGAACTAGTCCCTTGTTGGCCAGCTTCCGGATGTTCTTCATGTTCGCATGTGCTAGCCTCCGGTGCCAAAGTGTGGACTCTTCTTCTTTTGACATGAGACATTTAGCAAAAGCATTAGTAGCACTTTTAAATGAAACTTGATAGATATTGTCTACTCTTGCTCCTACTAGTACCGTGTCCAAAGTGTCATTTTGTCTAACTAGACATTGACTTGGTTGGAAGTCAATTGTGTAATCCGTGTCACACAATTGACTGACACTTAAGAGATTAAACTTCATCCCCTTGACTAGAAGGACATTTGAGATTCTAAGACATTCGGATATTTGAATGTCTCCTATTCCTATGACCTTAAGGCTACCATTGTTACCAAATGATACATTACCTCTACTCTTCCTGTGAAATGTGGTAAACAATGATCTATCCCCGGTCATGTGTTTGGAGCATCCACTATCAACAAACCAAGTTAATAGATGCTCCCCCTCAATCATAACCTACACAATTCGAAAAATAGAAGTCTTAGGTACCCAAACCTTGGGACCTAAAGTATCAACTAAACATGACTTAGGCACTCATGCCTTGACAACTTTCTTTTGGGTCTTGGGTGTCCTAGATTGTCTCATGTCAGTCCTAGACATGAGAGATACAAATGAGGGTTCCTTAGAGCGGTAACCAATACCGGCCCTATTGTAGACTGTCCTTTGGGCATTGAGGATCATATCTAGGGTCTTAGAGCTATTTGAGAATTTTCCAAGAATATTCTTGAGCTTCTCAACTTCACTCTTCAATGATTGGTTTTCCTCTACTAACACTTTATCATGCATATCACTAATTTCCTCAACCTTAGAGGATTTCAAGCTTACAATCTTATGTTTCAAAGATTTAATTTCATCTTCTAGTAATTCAACATGCAAGTCATCAATGTTATCATCCCTAGAAGCTTTCAATTGATCAATTTCTAATTGCAATGCTTTAACTTTGTTTTTGGATTTCTTAAGCATACTAGTTAAACATGCAATTGCTCTATAGCATTTTTCAAGCTCGGGAGAAGTTACCTCTTCATCATCCGAAGATGATGAAGCCGTGTTTGCGGAGCTTGAAGATTCACCACTGCTCTCCTCTCCAAGAGCCATGAGAGTCACTTGCCTTGTGCTCTTCTCCTCCTTTT
Organism: Boesenbergia rotunda; assembly: GCA_024364735.1. NCBI lineage: Eukaryota > Viridiplantae > Streptophyta > Magnoliopsida > Zingiberales > Zingiberaceae > Boesenbergia > Boesenbergia rotunda. The sequence goes on from JAGFNQ010004063.1 coordinate 396,635, forward strand.
CATCATCGGATGAACTAGAAGATGACTCATCCCAAGAAGCCTTCAAAGCTTTCTTCTTCTTCTTGGATCTTTCTTCTTTCCTTTTGGATTTTTCTTCCTTCTTCTTAAGCTTCGGACACTCATTCTTAAAATGCCCTTTCCTGCCACACTCAAAGCAAGATGTATTATTCTTATCAAGTTTGGATTCACTAGTGTTACCTCTACTTTTGAAACGTCGGTCTCTTCGCATCATCCTCCTCACAAAGTTGGCCATTTCGGATGAAGAAGAGCCGTTGCCATCTTCCTCAGAATTGGATTCGGATTCGGAAGAGGATGAGGATGATGAGACCTCCTTCTCCTTCTTCTTCTTAGTGACTCGATCCCCTGCAACTAAGGCAATCCCCTTCTCCTTGGGGCCTTTGTTAGCCATCTCATGCAATTCCATCTCACAAAATAAATCATCTAATTTCACAATAGATAAATCCTTGGATACTTTGTAGGCATCCACCATGGATGACCACAAAGCATTCCTCGGAAATGCTTTCAAGACATACCTCACAAGGTCGCGATTCTCGACCTTTTCATCAATTGAATGAAGTCCATTAAGGACTTCCTTGAACCGGCTATGGAGCTCACTTACCGACTCATTCTCCTTCATGGAGAGATTTTGGAGTTGATTGAGGAACAAGTCCCTCTTGGCAATTCTAGAGTCTCGGGTGCCTTCATGGAGCTCTATGAGTTTGTTCCACAAGTCTTTTGCACTTGTGAAAGGACCAACCTTGATGAGTTGGTCTTTGTTCATGCCACATTGTAGAGTGACAATGATAGATTCCATTTTATTGATCATTTGAGTTGCTTAAATCCATGTTTGATCTATGTTTTTATTGTCAAAATTGTGAAATTGCCCTAGGTTTTAGAACTTACCTTTATTTTGGACTTAATTGCAAATATGCAAATTTTTGGATTATTTTGGCCATTAAATTCTTGATCTATTTTTGTAGGCATCAAGGTTCAAGGATCTAGGGCATATTGGGTCAAACTCGAGTCAGAATTGACCCGGATCAGATTACCAAGATTACGATTAAATCTGGGTCGTTCGATTCGAAAGCGGCTAGATCGGAGCCATCCGGGATGATCTGAAGCAATCCAAGCTAGGGCTAGGGTTGATCAAGCACCCTGATCAAGATCTGAAGGTTTCATCACAATCAGAGCTCAATCAACCGTTGGATCAAGCTTGGAGGGCTCTAGATCGTCCATTCAAAGACTAAGTTGATCTGGACCATCCGTTGCATATCTGGAGGATCCGAGCTACCACGAGGTAGATCCTGACCTCAGATCACCATCATCGAAGTTTGGCTCAAATCAGAGTCAGATCGGCCGTTGGATTTCCTCAAATCGATCTGAGCCGTCCATTGGTTAATACTTAAGGAAATTTTCACCGAGCTTACCCTTGTCGCGTCTTCAGCCCAGCTTCCACTGTTCTTCGCCGTTCTTCATCATCTCTTCATCATTTTCGAAAATTTTTGTTTCCATGAAGGCGTGACCACCTCATCTTCCATTCCAGATCAAGAATCAAGTTTATGGCGATCGGTGATTGAAGAATTCTGATTGTTTGCGCTGGAACAGAGAATTTCTTGGGGGTTCCGGCAGTTCTCAGTCCGATCAACTTCCTCACGACCTCAATCCATTTCAAAGCTTCTGAACCACTTGTAGGGGTTCTTAGGTGAGCTCAGAAGTCTCCCATATCATCATCGCAGCTCTTCCAATCGAGATGAAGTGAATCGGATGGAAAATTCCATCAAGCGCAAATTCTGTTCAGAAACAATTTCAGAATCGATTGTCCATTGATTTGCTGAGCCTAGGGGTTCGAAGCCAGTTCTTGATTGACAACCAAGGATTTCTTGAGCTGAGGAAGGAGTTGAGGATTAGTTTAGTTAGTTAATTTTAGTTCTTTAGCTGTAATTTTCGATTCTCGCACTATTCTGTTCTGAATTCTTGTTCAGCTACTGAATATTTCGATTTTTCAAGTTCTTAGCTGTAGTTTAGCTCTGATTCCGCAAGTAGAGTAATATAGGAACTTGTTTGGTGAATTCATAGATCAAATTTCAACTCATTTCTTAGTTAAATTGCTGCGTGCCAATTCCAAGTGTTGCGTGCCAAGTTCAATTCTGTTTTTGTTTTCTTTCTTTTGGTTTCTGAATTTGTTTCAGATTTCTTAGTTTCTTAGTAGTAAATTCCGGCTTTAGGAGTAGATAGATAGTGTGTTTGGCTTAAAATAGCATTTGCTTTAGGTTTTGTGCATCAATTCCATTTTTTGCGTGCCATCTCAAGTCTGAAAAATCAATTCTATTTTCTGTTTACTCCATTTCTGAAATATTGCTTCTCCAATTCTGATTTCAGCTTAAATTCTTCACCTTTTTGTTGCTTAGTTCTTTCTTTAATACCTTTGTTTCCTAATTGAACCAACAGCTTGAAAAGTGAAGCCGAAACATGCTGATTTTGTGAAATTGGAGTTGGTTTGGTACAAGGAGACATCCTTTTGCGTGCCAACTGATTTGCAATTGTTGACATCTGAATTTAATTTAGTTTTGTGGCATATGTTTGTGTTTGAATCAATAAGCTTGCACTTACTCAAATCTGAATTGTGTTGGCAGTGATTGGGATCCAAAAACACTTGGACTAGTTAGTTGCAATTGCTTGATTGAGTTTTACTTTTGCATGCTATTAATTGTGTTGCAACCTTGTTTGTTTCCGAAAATCCCATCACTGTTTTTTTCTTTACTTCCTTGTTTGGCATTCCACTTAGTGTTTGAAATCAGAAATCAGTTTTAAAAAGAAAAAAATTGGTAAGTGCTTCATTAGGTTTCCATTAGTTGAGATTTCCCTTTAGTGCCAACTTCTTGCTTAGTTCATTAGCTTAAGATTCTTATTTCTCCATTGCAATTTCAATTTTGATTGTATTCCAATCCCAATCACTTATTTCGAAACCCAAAACAAAAACGATACATAAACACAAGTTTGAATCAAACTAGACAACTATCCCCGAGAAAAATACGACCTGTGGCCCCTATATTACATTTCCATATTTTTGATTGTAAAAGGGTTTCCAGCTTTCATTTATAAATTCTAAATTTGAGGCCCACATTCGTGACACATAGTTTGGGTCCGTCAGACAACCGCCTTCGCGTCGGCTTCACTTTTCCTTGTTTGTTCGGCAGTCCACCTCCATGACTCAAGTTCTTTGCCTTCATCATCCTTAGGAGGAATGAATCCCTCCTTCACCGCGAACCACGTGTGGATATCCATCTTCAAGTAGTATTCCATCTTTGATCTCCAATATTGAAAGTCGGCGCCATCAAAGAATGGAGGTCGGGTGGTGGAGAATCCTTCTCTCAAAGCCATCTTGTTGAGAACTCTCGGTTGTTAAGCCGTAAACAGAGCACCTTGCTCTGATACCACTTGTTGGGAACGAGATGGCTAGAGAGGGGGGGGTGAATATAGCCAATCACTTCTTCTTTGAAGAGTTATCAAATTTCTGCACTTGAAGCTATTAATAGCACAGCGGAAGTATGAAAACAAAACTTGCAGAAACATAAACCAAAACCTAACTAGCAAGATTAGCAAGATCGCTAACAAGGAGATTTTACAAGGTTCGGGGATAACTTGCCCCTACTTCTTGGCGTGCCCTTAAGGTGGACGATCCCTTGATCGTCGACAGATCAAGCCCCGGTAATCACCGGATATGAAGCAACCTCCTTCTCGGTGGAGAAACCTCTCCACAGTATGTTTCAAATAAGGATATAGTTTAAGCACAAAGAAACAACAAGAAGGATCTTACTCAAACACTTAGCAAGGACAAAAACACAGCAAGCTTCCCTGAGCTCCACCCAGTGGCGATCTCACGCAAGAACCCTTCTCCGTGTCTTCCCACTGTCGGACTCCAAGCCTCTTGTCTTCTCCTTCAAGTGCTCAAGTATGATGATTGCTTTTCAATAGCTTGCTCAGAATGATTGAAGAACTCAAGAACAGCAAGCTTGATGTGGAACACAACGCAGGAACTCAAGAGCACCAGGATCAAAATCGTTACTGAACACCACAACTCCCGTTCCTTTTGTTTCTCCGCCAAGCGACAGATGATCTCATCTCCAGCAGCCTACAGCTGCCTCACTGCCAACGCGCCAGCTACACTGAACCCTAACTGAACTTCCTGAGCTCCCTCAGCCAAGCCTCAGTCAGCAGCTTCAGTCCTGCATCCAGCCGTTGCAACCTGTGTGGAGAAAGGGACAAACCTGCTCCAAGGAAAGCTCTCTTTGACTTCTCCTTGAGTGTTTGAATCCTCCCCTGTCAGCTGAAACTCAATCAGAGTATTAGAGCACCAAATCAAGCAGCATATCAAATATCAGAGAAAAGTGGCAGCGAATCAGTTGTGTTCAGACGCGATCAGAGCGTCTGACAGTGCAGTTTGAATTAAAGTGATCGGTCACCGGACCGATCAGAGAGCCTCCTGATCGGTCACCAGACCGATCAGGTTGGTTCCAGACCGATCAGGCTCCATCCTGATCGATCCCCAACGCTCAATCAGAAATCGTGATTTCCTTGAGATTCTCCTGGACCGATCACCAGATCGATCCCAGGTCGTGGATCGTTCATCGGACCGATCCACCCTTATATTGAGCGATTTCTGAGTCTCGCAGGCTAAGCCTTCTGATTGGTCACTGGACCGATCAGGCAGCCTCCTGATCGGTCACCAGACCGATCAGACTGGCTCCAGACCGATCAGGATCCGTCCTGATCGATCATAGAGAGGAACCTGCGACACTTGATCGTTCTCCGGAACGATCTGCACAGTGATCCTGATCGGTCACCAGACCGATCAGGAGCAGTTCAGCAAGGGAACTCAACCTCACTGCTCGCTCCCTGATCGGTCACCAGACCGATCAGGAGCCAGTCAATGGGTGAAACGCATACTCCCTGATCGGTCACCAGATCGATCAGGAGCAACACAGTAGGTTCCCAACCTCACTGTGTGCTCCCTGATCGGTCGCCCGACCGATCAGTCATCGCTGGATCGGTCACCAGACTGATCCACGAAGGAGCAGAGTGCCAGAATCCCTGATCGATCACCAGACCGATCCAGAGACTCAAACTCAGCCCTCCAAGCTAAGTTTCCATCCACCTTAGCCCTCCAAGCTAAGGATTTTCCATCTAACTCTCCAAGTTGGGAATTTGCACCTAACCCTCCAAGTTAGGACTTTTCACCTAGCCCTCCAAGCTAGGACTTTTCACCTAGCCCTCCAAGCTAGGACTTTTCACCCAACCCTTACGAGTTAGAACATCATCCAACCTAGCCCTCCAAGCTAGGCACCTGACCCTCAAAGCCAGGACTTTTTCACCTAATTCTCCAGGATGGGAATTTGCTCCTAACCCTCCAAGTTAGGACTTTTCACCTAGCCCTCCAAGCTAGGACTTTTCACCCAACCTTTCCGAATTAGGACTTTTCCAACACCTAGCCTCCCAGACTAGGACTTTTCCAAACACCTAGCCTCCCAGACTAGGACTTTCAACACCTAACCCTCCAGGTTAGGATTTTCCATCACCTAGCCCTCCAGACTAGGATTTTCCATACCATGCCTGATCCCCGATCAAGACTTAATCATAATCAACATGATCAACCTAAACTAAAATCGATGTCAACACCAAAATAACAATCAGGGCCAGACTGCATCAACAAATAGGACCTATTCTAATTTCAACTTAGAAACCTTCGTAGGTTTCTCTAGTTCGATCAATGCCTAAGACTGTCCCAAAGGGACACGACCTCACAACTCTCTCCTCCAGAAGCTTACCTTACTCACCTACCAGACATCGAGTCTCCCAGACCTGTCTCACCTTGGCATAGGATCCTCCTACCAGGCCTTCTACTTTCTCTGTATCGGGTCCTCCATTGTCATGCCCCGAGACCCAGGAGCCGCTATTCCAATATAAAATCGGACAGCATCTCTCCTGTCCGGCGGACAATTTACATATATAAACAACACACGCAGATAATAATTTGGCCTCAGGCCTCAAAATCAAGAAATAATATAACCATACACAAAATAAATCATACCTGACTGCGAACCGGTCTGACTTATAACAAACCAACAAACACATAGTCCATCAGAGGACTCAAAAATACAAATACCAAGACAAATAAAACACGATACAAGTTCCTCGACATAAAACAAATACAAATCAAATAATACGATGTAAAGAAAATATAACTACGCGGAAGCACCCATCATTGGAGTCGTAGGGACCTGGGACTGGCAACTGGGGATCCTCCGGCAACCAATCATCCTGGAAACAAAAATATAGGCAACGGTGGTGAGTCCAAATAAACTCAGCGGATACCAAAAACATATATGCATAGCAAGCTATAAATAACAATAAGAATCACGCTGATACAGTCTCGAGTATAGGGGATAAAACATAACTGAAACCTAAGAGTGAATACATACCAGAGTCCGTCTGTCCTGCAGATAGGTGTAATCAATCTCCTATATATCATCAAGAATAATACACAATCCAAATGTGTATGTCACCTGTAAGTGCATATCAAACATATACAACACTCCAACACAACAAGCACCAACCAAGGTACAATGCATCCCATACACATAGTACAACGATCTGTTCTGTATGCACCTCAGCCACCACCAGACCGGCGGCCGAGTGAACAGGAAATAGATAAACCAATCACTCATGGTTGCATAAAGAAACCAAACACTTGTGGCGTACAACCTATAAAGCCCAACACTCGTGGCTATGCAAATACGATGCCCAGCACCTATGGCAATGCATGTATGTAGCCCAGCACCTATGGCTATGCAAATATGATGCCTAGCACATGTGGCGGATGCAATATGTAGCCCAGCACCTGTGGCTATGCAAATATGATGCCCAGCATCTGTGGCAATGCAATATGTAGCCCAGCACCTGTGACTATGCAAATATGATGTCCAACACCTGTGGCAATGCAAACATGACGCCTAGCACCTGTAGCGGATGCAAACATGACGCTTAGCACCTGTGGCGGATGCAATATGTAGCCCATTACCTGTGGCTATGCAAGTATGATGCCCAGCACTCGTGGTAATGCAAAATATAATGCAAGTATGACTGGAGACGGGCTCAGACCTCAGGGGAGCCGATGGTCTCCATCATGATAATAGCATCGTGCTCATATCTCAATCAATACAAGAAACCTAACTGCGCGATGGGTTCAGACCCTAGGGGAGCCGATGATCGCCAGTATACAATCATACAGAGCCTACAACTCAGTATACAACCTAGAGGGTAAAATATGCTAACGACACCCTCCTCACTAACCAGATCCTCAATCACACGCCGGTAGGAAAGGTATAGGTCCAACACATGTATCTAGATCTAACCATTCTACCCTAGGTATCCATGCAAGATATATCTAAGAATCAATCCATCTACAGATACAAAGTGACATATCACCATATCTGAGCACATATGAATGCATGACAAGTATCGAGACTGTATAGAACTAAACAGGAGTCATCTAAACAACATATATCTAATCATAATACACAAAGGCAGGTACAGCGTATACACTTACTATTATCTATAACAAACTATGCATAATAGTAAGACAATATCTAAAAAGATAAGTCAGGGGTACCCGCCTCAAAGTAGGAGTAGTCTTTATCAAATAAGAACCTTCCGTCCAGAAGTCCAAAAGCAATCAATGTCCTGTACCAAAAGATATAGTTTAGCTATCATACCAACTTATACTAATCAAACTAAGTACTCAGTCGTATTAGGATTAACCCAACTATCTCAATTAAGCTTAATTCCACGAAGCTAAACTCAAACCTAACCACTCCAAGAACCATTCTTGGAACCTACCACCAAAACATCACATAAACCTCCTACTATAACAAATGATAAAACCTCACAAGGTCCAACTACCATCAAACAAATCTAAGGCATTATACAACAAGGTACCAAATCAAACATCCAAACTCTTAAGAAGATCAAAGCATATAGCACATTGGAGAAACCCAACACAACTTCATCCATTCCAATCAACTTACCACTTATCCCAGCTCCAACAGAAGCACATAGCACGATTCAACTCCAATAAATCCAAAACAGATCAAATTCCACTTCGAAACAATAATCTCCCAAAAACAAGACAGATATGCCATCATGGGGAAATTACACTAATACAAATCCAACAAGAAATACTCCTACAAAATAGCAAAGAGATCAACCTTCCATCCAATCCCACAATAGAACCATCCTTCCATAAGACTGCCATCACAGAATAAAGATCCAACCATCACACTACACTGATCTACTAAAATCTTCAAATTCCACAAATCAAAACCCTGTGCTACGCATCATCATCCACCTCATTGGCTAAGGTAACAGATTTATTCACCATGTTAGTTTCAATATAGATAAAAGGAAATGTATCAACAATCACCAGTTTATCCAAACTGGAACAACCTTAAACATAGCATAAGATTTACCTTACAAGCCACATCTAACGATCAACGACAATGGCATCAATGATACAAGGAGAAACCACAGAGAAATCAACTCATTCAAAACTGACCAAATAGCTCAAAACAGAGACAACAATAGATCAAAACAATTCTATATTCAGTTCATCCAACACTAATGCTGAAGGAACCAATCCTTACCTGATAAAGTACCGAAAGAGCTCCCTTGCTCCAAATCTGGCGAAGTTAGCTATTGAACTAGGGAATCCCTTCGTCCTGGCAGCCCCTCATGAACCCGGGATCCATTCCATGGACTTGATAGCAAATTGCAGTAGGGGAAGGGAAAATCGATCCCTAGATAGATCCAGAGATGATATCACCATCTCGGCACAGCACAAAATCGATCCCTAGAGGGCAAAGTTGAGATTCAAAGAATCGAGTGCTTACCTAGATGAAGGCAACCACACACAACCCTAGCTACTCCCAATCGTCGTACCTCACACTTCCCAACCTTGCACGCGATGATTGCCCGAAATGGGGAGATGACGGGAAGGGGTGGAAGTGTTTCCTCGAGCTCTCGGCGATCCGAACTGGAACGGGAGGTCGGCGCGTGGATGTGGCGAGGACGATCGGCGCATCAGGCAGAAGGAATTTGGGGGAAGAGAAGTTGATGCCGTCGATTGTGGGCTAGGGCTCGCGGGCAAAGTAGAAGAGATGAAGAGAAGGGATCGGGCATGGCAGTTGCAGCTAGGTCACGCGTAGGAGAGAAAGGGAGGCTGCAGGATTTGTATTAGGGTTATTTTGCATTTAACCCCCTCCGGCTTTGACAAATCCCACCCAAGCCCTTAATAGTTAATGCATAATTGCAAATCAGCCCTTAAAACTTAAGTTTCAAAGCAATTTTAGCCTTAAGTTTCAATTTAGGTCTCTCAAACCCTAAATCTTCTTCCGAAAAATTTTCTGGATCACATCAAAAGTGTCGGATTTAACATCCATACCTACCGAAACTTTCTGCCAGATGTCAACCCATCTAGACTTCTTGCCTGGTTTCCACCATCTGCCAAGTGTAGGATTGGTGACGTTGATAGAGGGGGGGGGTCAATATCGACTCTCGTGAACTTTTATCATCTCATCATTCGTTCATCTTTCTTATCAGAGATGTTAGTAGTACGCGGCGGAATATTAAAGTAAATAAAAGTAAGACAAAGGTGACATGCGAGATTTATTTACTTGGTTCCCAACCCCCTAGGGTCAATGCACCCAAGATGTATGTATTCGGCATGAGTTCAATAATGGTCTTCTTTTCAAAATTTCCAAAGGCGAAGAAAACTCGTCTTACAATTCAAAATTACAAGCACAAATAAATGAAACTTAAGTATAACTTATAATAATAAAAGCAAACCAACAAGAAAGAAGATCTCGAGCAATCCGGAAGTTCAAAGCACAACACACTTCCTCCTGGAGTCTCTTTGGTCGTAAAACTTCACCTTAGCACTTTTGCTTCGTAGAGACTGAGTAGTAGGATGATGGAAATGTTGATTTGAAAGCTCAAGTCAAACCCCTTTATCTATTGGTCACTCGGGTGCTCGTGTAGCCTTCTCGGGCGCCCCCAAGTGGATGCTTATTCTATTCGCACTGCTTGAATGTTATCGCCTGAGGATAAGAAGTGGACTTGGTCTCGGATGCCCTAGACCAATGGGGGCACTCGGGACATAGGGGCCCCCAGTTCACTCGAGCGCTCGGGTTCCATGGGGGTGTCCGGAACCCCCTGACCCAAGCTTTGTTCATCCGCTTGTGTTTGCTCTCTCATCTTGCCTCCAGCTCTAGGTTCTTGCAAGATAAATAAATAAAAGATAAAGAAACAATCATAAGTCTTAGTTTTGTAAGTCTACCTGACCTACTAGGCTTTGCTTGGAGTCAACTCTACAAGACTTTATAACCTAAGGTCAACTCCTTAGAGTTTCCCATTGCCTAGCTTCACTCACTAGGACTTTACTTTGCCAGGCTTCACTCACCAAGACTTTTACCCAACTTCACTCACTAGGATTTCATGCCCAACCCACGGTTAGGTCTTCGTGCCCAAATTCACTCACCAGGACTTCGTCTGTTAACTATGACAAATCGAAACCCAGTCTAGAAAATTTTTGGAGAATTCTATTGGGAAAGTTTAGGGGTTCCGAAACTTCATAGTATTTTTAAAAGTAACGGTTGGGGTTACCATTGAGTTTGGAGGGTTAGATGGCTTAACACCCAAACTTCAAAGGGTTTAATGGGTTTAAAATATAAGTTAGAAGGTCTGTCTGCAATAGATCAAATTGTAGAGGGGTTGATATGCTTAAATCCCTAATTAGAAGAGCAAAGCTTGAATAAACAGAAAGAGGGCTAAAATTCAAAATGACCATCACATAAGTTCCCTTTTTCTTCTTCACCGCAGCCCAAAAAACCCGCAGCCACACCTCCCCTCATGATTCCTCTTCCTCTCCACATGCGACACACGGCGGAGCCAGATCCCCCGTTTCCTTTCTTCTCCTCCACCTACACCGTGATCGGAGTTTCCTCATCATCATCACCGAGCCAACTGTCGATGGTTGCCCTCTTTCTCCTCTGATCTGCGTGGGCAGAGGCAATGAGTGGAGCTTTCACGCAACAACCATTGGGGTGGCATCAAACACAAGCGTAGCAACATCGCCGACCATTCATCATCAGTAGTTCCTCACCTGTCTAGAGTTCTTCAATTCCTCATAAATCCCTTGGATGATCGACGAACTATCCTGATCTAAAGACACTACATCCTTTCCGCGGGAACCTGTCTAACTCACTGGAGGTGGAAGCTGAGGTTGGGGAGGATTTTATGAAGAAGATCCCTTCCGAAGTCTCCCTTGCGATGGTGGATCGGATTGGCTCAGTCCTGCGTGAGGGCCCCTGTTCGTTTCCAACATCAGGTGAGCTAAGTTTTGGATTAGTCTTGATGTCTCTAGAATTCTATGCTTAGACTTGGATATGATTTTTGAGTTTTGGGTAGATTCTTTATCTTCTCTGTGATGGCCTATTATTTTTGTTGGTTGCTTGGAAGGGAACGTTGTGTTGATTGATTATATTAGTTCTTGTTGTTTTGAATTGGATCTGTAATCTAAATCGATGATGGTAGTATAGATCAATTTCCTTTTGTTGAAATTGAAGTTGGGATATGTTTAATGGTCTTGATGATGCTGTTGAGTTGGTGTGGCTGAAATTGTTGTGGGATATTTTGTTCTGTTGAATTGAGTTCTATTTTGGCTTTGGTTAGTTTGACCATTTGGTTTCCTGCCATGTGGTGCCTTAAGTCTTGTATTAGGATCAATGTAGTGGAATTATTTGGTTCCTCTCATGCTACCACAAGTGGGCTCGGATCGGTTTATAATCATGATTAACAATCCTAGATTTGAAGGGTTTTCGTTGATATGGTATTGGATTTTAGTTTGTGTTCATGCTGTTCGAATTGATATCTGAGTTGAAGTTTGGAGATTGGAGTTTGTCTCTATTTAGATTTCTAGTTAGCTCTGTACTGGTTTTGGGATTTGTCATATTGTGTTTTGTTTTGGATGCCTTCTCACTGTGAGGGACTAGTGGGTTTAATCCCCTACTTTGGGTTTACTTTGATCCACTTGAGGGGTTGTTCTCAGCTTGGATGACAGCAACAACAAATTGATTTGGAGTGTTTGTTGTATACCTGGAATCCTAATCAAAAACCTCGGCTAACTTTGTATCAATTTTGGTTGGAAATTTGATGGTGATTGTGGGATGTTGGATCAGTGGGATAGTGTGCTGTGAGCTTCATTGGATATGGATTAATCTGAGTGGAAATTGTATTAGATGTCTCATTTGATCTTGCCTTGTCCTTGTCGTGAGCTTTGGTCAAGTATTCAGTTCTTGGGTTGTTGGTTTTATGGTTAGCAAGGATGAATCCTTGTTTGGATATTGGTTGCTTAATCCTTGATGTTGCAGGAGCTTCCCTTGGAGTGTTGGTTGGTCGTGACCACCTTGCCGTGAGTTAGGTTTGAGGATGTAGCTCAGTTTCTTTGTTTTGCAACCTTTGCCGCGAGGAATGGTGTCCTTATGGATTTGGATCATGGTTTAGGTTTTTGGCTAAGGGTGATCTCTTGGGGGCTACATTTGAGTTTAAATCTAAAATTTATCCTGATCTTAATTACGCAGAGTAATTAGGAACATATCATTTAATTAGATGTAATTAAATGGAATATGATGAGTAGGTTAACCCTAATACGGTTAGGAACTTGTGAGCTAGTTACTATTTTTGTAAGAGCTAGTTAAACATGTTCTTTGATACAGGGCCTTGATTGGGATTTATTGTTGCGGATTATTTGGCAGGTGGTTCTCTACGTATATGAGAGTTCTTTCATTCGGAGATGAGTACCTCTTGTTTGTTTCTTTATATCCACTTTACCTTTATGCATGACTATTTACTTTTGATGTAGTAGGTTTATTTACCTTATATCTGCTACCATTGTTATCCTGCTTGATACTTACTGTTTGATCTTGGATATAATCTAATTTCCTGCTATACAGTCTCATTTTATTGTTATCTGATTCTGTATAGCATTTGTGTGAGCATGTGTACTTAGATATAATAGCATGTCACTGATTGTCTGCATTGATTGATTCTAGTGATACTTGCATGTGTACCTAGACGTATGATGATTAGGTTATAATACCTGTGTTCGACCTGTGCATATTAGGTTGAGTTGTGTATTGATGATCTGCTAGGGGTTGCATGAGTAAAGTCAAGCACCATTCGTGCATCGTTGCATGTCGGCGACCATCGACTCGCTTGAGGTATGAGTCCGTTGTCTGTTACATGATTTGCACACACGATCACTCATGGGTTAATGGATACCGTTGAGTGTATGCATTTGCTCTGTACTGCTCCGCTCGACCGCTCAAGGGTAGTGGTTCTGGAGCGTGGTAGCAGACATGGATCCCTCCTCTTCCTATATACCAGAGGAGATGAGAGAGATATCTCCCCCATATGACATGGGGCGGGGTGTTTACTCTATCAGCATCATGTCCACTCGGTCACTCAGGAACAGTAATGACAGAGTGCGTACAGTGTCACAACATTACCCACTTGACCGACAGATATGACATGTCTTGGTGGCTTGACTAATATCAGGGTTATCATGTCATTACATCATATACATATGATGCATTGTCCATTTGATTGTGATTGTTGCATTTGTTTTCTGCATATATTTGACATGCACATACAGGAGATATTATATGTTTGGTTTGATGACCCTGCACTTGCTCATATGATATGAGCCCTTTTATGACCAGGATAGGCTGATTCTGGTATGTACATTCATTTGGTACTTTTAGTTATGCATATTCTGATATTTCTGTTAAGACTGTATCATGTTGTTTCTGTATAGCTTATTCAGCTATTTATTATGTCATGCATATCTTTCTCTATACCTGCAGAGTCCACTTAGACTCACCACCCATCACAATATTTTTATTTTCAGGTTGATAAGTTGTTAGGGCGAGCTCAGTTGCCAGCCCCAGGTCCCTACGACTCCAAATTTGGGTGCCTCTACGTTCTTTTGTTACTTTTATAGCCTACTTTGTGATTTGTATTGGATTTGTATTGTGGACTTGTATTTTGTGTATTTTGATGTGGTTTTGTATTGTTTGAGTCCTCTGTTGGACTTTGTATGTATTGTCTTTGTTACACGCTTGCCTGGAGGGCAATTCAGGTGAGTATTATGATTTTATTATCGTGATGCATTTATTTCTTTATGATATATATCTTACTTTGAGGCCTGAGGCCAATTATTATATTGCATGGTGTGTATGAATGTCTAAATTGTCCATCGCACAGGGGAGATGTTGTTCGATTTTATATATGATCAGCGGCTCCTCTAGTCTCGAGGCGTGACATCGTCTGCCTAGCTTCACACACTAGGATCTAGCTTCACTCACCAGGTTTTCATGCTCGATCTTCGACCAAGACATCGGTGCTCAACCCTCGACCAGGTCTTCGTGCTCTAATTCTCCAAACTAGGAATTCGGTGTCCAACCCTCGGTCAGGTCTTCATACCTAATTTCCTGAACCAAGATTTTGTTCCCAACTTCACTCACTAGAACTTACCAGCCTTGACAAGGACTTCCTTGCAAGTCATCTGATCCTGACTAGACTTCTCTCTGCCAAACATCAGATCCTGTTTGGTTTACCCCTTGGTCAAACAGACCAACCCTGGGTTCTTTGCTAATCACTCTGCCAAACATCAAGTCCTCTTTTGGCTTAGCCCTTGGTCTAATTGACCAGCTCTGGATTCTTTGCTAATCACTCTGCCAAACATCAAGTCTTGTTTAGTTTAACCCTTAGTCAAACTGACCAGCCCTAGGTTCGTTGCTAATCACTCTGCTAAACATCAAGTCCTGTTTGGCTAACCCTTTAGTCAAACTGACCAGACCTGGGTTTACCCTACCAAACATCAAGTCCTGTTTGGCTTAACCCTTCGCCGGACTGACTACACCTTGATATATTGTCAAACTTCGAAACTCTAGAGGTTGATTGTTCTTGTCTGATGCTTCTGGCACCAACAATCTCTCCCTTTTTTATATTTGACAATAATCATAAGTTATATTAAGGTCTAAGGGTTTTGGGTCAAAACATGGGAGCCTCACAAGATATCTAACTTAAGGTATTCTCTCCCCCTTTGACATACATCGAAAAAATATTGAAGACAAAAATATATATTAAGTATAACTTTTACACCAACAATGTGATTTTTGAAAATATTTAGAGTTTTTTTTAAAAAAGTATTATTTTCAAAAATCTTTTTTATGCACTAAGTACTTTTTTATTTTGAAAATATTTAAGGAAAGCTAAATACTTAAGATAAAGTCTTAAGAAAAAACTTCTTTGATTTGGACATCTCTAAATCTGACATGATCTTATGAATCTTATTAACTACAAAAAAATTTCTGATGTGTCTTAGGAAAGCTAAGTACTCAAGATGAAGTCTTAAGAAAAAACTTCTTTGATTTAAACTTCTCTAATTCTGACACAATCCTAGAAATTTTATTGACTATAACAAAATTTTCTATATGTCTTAAAGATTTCCAATCAAAATAATATTTTAAAATATATATTTAATTTTGAAAAGATAATAAATTTCTTAGTTTGGATTCCTTTCCAATCTGACGCAATCCTAGGAAACCATGTCAAATATAAGAAAAAATTTTCTATGTATGTTAGGAATTTTCCAATCAAAAGGATAAGGTAATTTTCAACAATATTTTAAAAAAAAATTGTTAGAAATTATTTAAAAGACTTAGAGATTTTCAAAATATTTTGAAAAATGAAACTATAGTATTTAAAAATATAGTGTTTTTTAAAATAGAGTATTTTTAAACATTATAATAGTTCTTTTAATTGAACTCCTCCCAACCTTGATATAGTCCTAGGAAGCTTATTGACCACAATATGATTTTCCTATGTATCTTAGGATATGACTCAAATGAAAAGGCTAACATAATAATATTTTCAAACTGAACTAGAATCAATTTTTAAAGACTAATTATTCTTTTGATCGAGACTCACCCTAAACTTGACACAATATTAGGGATCCTTGCAGATTATAAGGAAAACATTCTAAGTGTCTTTAGGGTTTATCCAAATCATAAGAGCAATTAATGTAGATTTTCCAAAAATAATGTTTTGAGAAATAAAATATTTTTTAAAAGACATAATATTTTTTAAAAGACATAATAATTTTTAAAAGAATATTTTACAAAAATAATTTTTCGAGTAAGAAAAATATTTTTGAAAGATATAATAATTTGTTTTGTGAAATAATACTTTTCCAAAAATAATTTTTTTAAAAAATAATTTTGAAAGACATAATAATTTTTTTTTTGAAATAATACTTTTTAAAAGAATGTTTTTGAATGATATAATAATTTTTTTGAACATGTAGTTTTTGCGAAAAAAATAACTCTCCCTAAACCTAACATCTTCTATTTATCCTTGTTAACAATAAGGACTCTACCTAAATATCTTAAGGGACTTTAGTGTTGACCTAGAGTCTAAGTGTATGTCAAATAATTTTTAAAAAAATATATAAGTTTTTGAAAGCTATTTATAAATACACACAATCATATATGAAATTTATTAAAACATTATCATGTTTAAATGACTATTTTGAAAATAGGTTTTTATGAAAATATTCTAAAGATTTTTGAAAACATTTTGAAAATATTTATGGATTAATTAGTCCTTATCATCTCACCCATTCTAAGTGTCACAGTATAAAAAAGTACAATAACCTTATGGTGTTGTGAGATACTTAATTAATTTTTCTCAATTTATTTTTGTAGATTGTTTGGCCTTAAGTTAAATTCAAATTTGAAATATATAAATTTAAAAGTAAATTTCAATAATTGGCTTCCAGGTCTTGGCGAGGCAAAGGGTCCTTCTTAAGTATCAGAACAACGATCCTTTCCTTAGACAAAGCCTTTTAAAGAAATGATACTTTTAATTTACTTTTTGAGAAACTCTGGTCTAACTAGTCTAGGATGTTGCGAGATAGCTTCGGCTAGTTCCACTTAGCTAAGTCGACCAAGTTGGGTACTCCTTATCCTTCTTGAATTCTTAGACCAAGCTTCCCTAACATATTATCATCTTGCCCCACCCTGGTACTATGTTGGGCAATTATAAACAACCTTTTGTCATTCTAAATTAAGTAAAAATAAACTAGCATAAATGACATGACAGATATATGCAAAGAAAAATTAAGCAGATGCATGAGCATTACAGTTATGCATGTGTCAATCAAGTTAGAGTATTTTAATTTTATTTCTAAGAAAGTATGAAATGCTCGATTCGATACAGTTCGTGTGAATCCACGAATGTGTCAACCTACTTTGAAACATTTGTTATTATTAAGTTAATTGTTCCATTTGATAGAATTTTATTGGTTTCATAATTACAAGTGTTTAATTAAAATTTAGTTCGTGAGTTTTATATTAACGAATTTTGATTCTTTTTTGAATTATGATTTTAACTTTGAATTTCTAATTAATGTTTAATTATTATTATTGATTAAAATTTGAGATTTATTTAATTAAATTTGAGTTTTTTAAGAGTTAATTAAGAATGGTAGTTCAATTTCAATTGACCTTTTCAACTTTATCTTTTTTATTAATTCCGATAATTCGATTCTTTGATTGATTCATTTGATTTTAAATTTTTAATTATTTTCAATATTTCTGATTTATTTGATTTCTTGTAGTATTTTTTAATTAAATTTTCAAGATGAATTAGTTTAGATATATCAATTAAATCATCTTCAATATTGTCATCATTTTCAGAATCATTAATTAAGGTCTTGAGAATTATCTTCAAAATTGTTAATTAAAGTTTGAGAATTATTTTTAAAATTATTAATTAAGTTTGAGAATTATCTTCAAAATTATTAATTAAAGTTTAATTTTTTTTCAATATTATTAATTAAGGTTTGAGAATTATCTTCATCATTATTAATTAGAGTTTAAGAATTATCTTCAAAATTATTAATTTCATTCTTATCTTATAAATTATTAAATAGATTTTCAGAATTATCTTCAGAATTATTAATTTCATCATTATCTTGAGAATTATCTGTATAATTATTAATTAAAGCTTTATCTTTAGAATTATTTGTAAAATTATTAATTGAAGTTTTATCTTGAGAATTATATGTAAATGTAAAATTATTTAAATTGTAAGAATTAATTTTCAATATTGTAGTATTAATATTAAAAATTAAAGAATTAATATTATCAATGTTTGTTTTAGAATTATTATTAGCTAATGTATCATGCCACATATTTAATTTACTGTGTAAAAAATCTAATTTATCCAAAATAAAATAAAATTTACATTTGCACGTATGGAGGTATTTTTGGAAACAAAATTATTATGTAAAATTTCTAAATTAGAGTCTAAACTAGCAGGTATATTTTTGCAAAAATTAAATTTCAGGGCTATCCTCGTATTTTTTGATATTGCTAATCTGTTCTTCCTCCATTATGGACACTGATTCTTGTAGTGCCCATGCTTCCAGCACTTGAAGTACTTGATGTGGTTCTTGTCCCTTCGGACTCCTAGCGTTGTTTCCTCCATTGTCGCCGGTGGTTATGTCCGAATCTTACGAGTAAGACACTTATTTTTATAATGCCTTCTCTCCCTATACTTGAAACAAGTCATATGAAATTTAAAACTTGGTATAATGAAAATTACCTTTTCACCCTTATCTCCTCTTAATTCATGGTCTTCTTGCTCCTTTGGCGGTGAATCCAATCAGAGCCTCCTACTCTGATATCAATTGTAGGATCGGAGCCGCCGATATAGAGGGGTGAATATCGACTCACGTGGACTTTTGTCGTCTCATCGTTCGTTCGTCTTTCTTATCAGAGATGTTAGTAGTGCACAGCGAAATATTAAAGCAAATAAAAACAAGACAAAGGTGACATACGGGATTTATTTACTTGGTTTCCACGTATGGCTATTAACAATATGTAGCTGGAATAGCTCAGTTGGTTAGAGCGTGTGGCTGTTAACCACAAGGTCGAAGGTTCAAGCCCTTCTTCTAGCGATGTGAATTTTTGGTTCGGCAACAATATAATAAGGGACAATTTTATTTAAATTGTAGTTGTTGTTAGTTCCCAACCCCCAGGGTATGTGTCCAAGATCTATATACTCAGCGTGAGTCCACTAGTAGTTTATTTTTCGATATTTATGGAGAAGGAGAAAACTCATCTTACAATTCAAGATTACAAGCACAAATAAATGAAGCTTAAGTATAACTTATAATAATAAAAGCAAACCAACAAGAAAGAAGATCCCGACCAATTCGGAAATCCGAAGCGCAGTGCAGCGGTGTGAATTTTTGGTCGGCAGCAATAAAATAAGATAAATTTTATTTAAATATAGATCATGATATAATAGGGGGCAATTTTATTTAAATTGTAGTTGTTGTTGGTTCCCAACCCCCCAGGGTCAGTATGTCCAAGATCATTGTACTCAGCGTGAGTCCACTAGTGGTTTCTTTTTCGAATTTCTGAAGAAGGAGAAACCCGTCTTACAATTCAAGATTACAAGCACAAATAAATGAAACTTAAGTATAACTTATAATAATAAAAGCAAACCAACAAGAAAGAAGATCCTGGCCAATTCGGAAATCCGAAGCGCAGTGCACTTCCTCCTGGAGCCTCCTTGGTCATAACACATCGCCTTAGTACTTTTGCTTCGTGGAGACTAAATAGTAGGATGATGGCATTGTTGATCTGAAAGCTCTGCTCGAGCCCCCTTTATATACCAGTCACTTGGACGCCCCCAAGTGGATGCTTATCCGATCCGCACTGCTCGAACGTGATCGCCTGAGGATAAGCTGTGGACTTGGTCTCAGGCGCTCGGGACCCAAGGGGGCGCCCGGGTCACTAGGGTGCCCGGGTTCCTTGGGGGTACCCCCGGACCCCCCTGACCCCAAGCTTTGTTCATCTGCTTGCATTTACTCTCCTATCTTGCCTCCAGCGCTAGGTTCCTGCGAGACAAACAAACACAAGACAAACAAACAATCCTAAACCTTAGTTTTGTAAGTTTACCTTACATGCTTTGCTTAGAGTTAACTCTCCAAGACTTTACTATCTAACGCCAACTCCTTTGGGTTTCCCATTGCCTAGTTTCACTCACTAGGACTTTACCTTGCTTGACTTCACTCACAAAGACTTTCACCCAACTTCACTCACTAGGATTTTGTGTCCACAGTCAGGTATTCGTGCCCAGCTTCACTACTAGGACTTTGTCTATCTAGCTTCATTCACTAGGACCTAGGTTCACTCACCAAGATTTCTTGTCCGATTCTCAAATAGGACTTCGGTGCCCAACCCTCGGCCAGGTTTTCATGCTCAATCCTCGACTAGGACTTTAGTGCCCAACCCTCGGTCAGATTTTCGTGCTCAATTCTCAGAACCAGGACTTCGATGCCCAACCCATGATAGGTTTTCATGCCCAATTCCCCAAACTAGGACTTCGTGCCCAGCTTCACTCAACAAGACTTTGGTGCCTTGACAAGGACTACTTTGCTAGTCATCCAATCCTAACTAGACTTCTCTCTACCAAACATCAGGTCCTATTTGGCTTAGCCCTTGGTGTAACTGACCAACCTTTGATTCTTTGCTAATCACTGTGCCAAACATCAAGTCATGTTTGGCTTATCCCTTAGTATAATTGACCAGTTCTGGGCTCTTTGTCAATCACTCTGCCAAACATCAAGTCCTGTTTGGCTTAACCCTTGGTCAAACTGACTTGCCCTAGGTTCTTTGCTAATCACTCTACCAAACATCAAGTTCTCTTTTGGCTTAGCCCTTGGTCTACTTGACCAACTCTGGATTCTTTGCTAATCACTCTGTCAAACATCAAGTCCTGTTTATTTTAACCCTTAGTCAAACTGACCAGCCCTAGGTTCATTGCTAATCACTCTGATAAACATCAAGTCCTGTTTGGCTAACCTTTTAGTCAAACTGACCAGACCTGGGTTTATCCTACCAAACATCAAGTCCTGTTTGGCTTAACCCTTCGCCGGACTGACTACACCTTGATATATTGTCAAACTTCGAAATCCTAGAGGTTGATTGTTCTTGTCTGATGCTTCTGGCACCAACAATCTCTCCCTTTTTGATATTTGACAATAATCATAAGTTAGATTAAGGTCTAAGGGTTTTGGGTCAAATCATGGGAGTCTCACAAGATATCTAACTTAAGGTATTCTCTCCCCCTTTGACATACATCGAAAAAATATTGAAGACAAAAATATATATTAAGTATAACTTTTACACTAACAATGTGATTTTTGAAAATATTTAGAGTTTTTTTTAAAAAGTATTATTTTCAAAAATCTTTTTATGTACTAAGTACTTTTTTATTTTGAAAATATTTAAGGAAAGCTAAATACTCAAGATAAAGTCTTTAGAAAAAACTTCTTTGATTTGGACTTCTCTAAATGTGACACGATCTTATGAATCTTATTAACTACAAAAAAATTTCTGATGTGTCTTAGGAAAGCTAAGTACTCAAGATAAAGTCTTAAAAAAAAGTTCTTTGATTTGAACTTCTCTAAATCTGACACAATCCTAGAAATCTTATTGACTATAAGAAAATTTTCTATGTGTCTTAGAGATTTCCAATCAAAATAATATTTTTAAATATATATTTAATTTTGAAAAGATAATAAATTTCTTAGTTTGGATTCCTCTCCAATCTAACACAATCCTAGGAAACTATGTCAAATATAAGAAAAACTTTTCTATGTGTCGTAGGAATTTTCCAATCAAAAGGATAAGGTAATTTTCAACAATATTTAAAAAAATTGTTAGAAATTATTTAAAAGACTTAGAGATTTTCAAAATATTTTGAAAAATAAAACTATAGTATTTAAAAATATAGTGTTTTTGAAAATAGAGTATTTTTAAAATATAGTATTTTTAAACATTATAATAGTTCTTTTAATTTGAACTCCTCCTAACCTTGACATAGTCCTAGGAAGCTTATTGACCACAATATGATTTTCCTATGTGTCTTAGGGTATGACTCAAACGACAAGGCGAACATTATAATATTTTCAAAGCGATCTAGAATCAATTTCTAAAGACTAATTATTCTTTTGATCGGGACTCACCCTAAACTTGACACAATATTAGGGATCCTTGCAGATTATAAGGAAAACTTGCTAAGTGTCTTTAGGATTTATCCAAATCATAAGAGCAATTAAGGTAGATTTTCCAAAAATAATGTTTTGAGAAATAAAATATTTCTTAAAAGACATAATAATTTTTAAAAGAATATTTTAACAAAAATAATTTTTCGATTAAGAAAAATATTTTTGAAAGATATAATAATTTTTTTGTGAAATAATACTTTTCCAAAAATAATTTTTTAAAAAAATATTTTTGAAAGATATAATAATTTTTTTGAAAGAATACTTTTAAAAGAATGTTTTTGAATGATATAATAATTTTTTTTTGAACACATATTTTTTGCGAAAAAAATAACTCCTCCAGAACCTGATACCTTCTGTTTATCATTGTTAACTATAAGGACTCTACCTAAATATCTTAAGGGACTTTAGTGTTGACCTAGAGTCTAAGTGTATGTCAAATAATTTTAAAATGATATATAAGTTTTTTAAAGCTATTTATAAATACACACAATAATATATGAAATTTATTAAAACATTATCATGTTTAAATGACTATTTTGAAAATAGGTTTTTATGAAAATTTCTAAAATTTTTGAAAACATTTTGAAAATATTTATCGATTAATTAGTCTTTATCATCTCACCCATTCTAAGTGTCACAGTATAAAAAAGTACAATAACCTTATGGGTGTTGTGAGATAATTAATTTTTCTCAATTTATTTTTAGAGATTGTTTGGCCTTAAGTTAAATTCAAATTTGAAATATATAAATTTAAAAGTAAATTTCAATAATTGGCTTCCAGGTCTTGGCGAGGCACAGGGTCCTTCTTAAGTATCAGAACAACGATCCTTTCCTTTGAGAAAGCTTTTAAAGAAATGATACTTTTAATTTACTTTTTGAGAAACTCTAGTGTAACTAGTCTAGGATGTTGCGAGATAGCTTCGGCTAATTCTACTTAGCTAAGTCGACCAAGTTGGGTACTCCTATCTGTTGGTGCTTGGATGGCTAGAGAGGGGGGGGGGTGAATGTAGCCAAACACAAAATCTCTTGCTCTTTTAGGTTTTCTGCACTTGGAGTTAGCGGCAGCGGAAACAAACAACACAAACAGAAATATGCAGAAATGAAAAGCAAACCAAATCGCTAACACAGCGATGTACAAGGTTCGGGGATAACTTGCCCCTACTCCTTGGCGTGCCCGTGAGGTGGGCGATCCCTTGATCGTCGGCAGATCAAGCCCCAGAAAATCCGGATAAATGAATCCTCCTTCTCGGTGGAGAAACCTCTCCACACAATGTCTCAACAGATATGAAATAAGAGCACAGAGACAGCAACAAGAAAGCTTACAGAGCACTTCGGACAGAAGACACCCAAGAACTCTACACCGAGCTCCACTCAGCACAAACCTCACGCAAGAACTCCCAGCTCTTCGTGTATGCTCGCTGATGGACTCGCCAAGCTCTTTTCCTCTTCCTTCCAAGCGCTCAAGTATCAGTCTCAATAAGTTGCTTCAAGGATCAGAATAAATCAAAGTTGTCGCAACCAGAGAGCTCCAAGTTCTTAGTTCTCATCAGGCTTCTTCGCTACCCGCTCATAAGCCTCTGCCCAAGACCCAGGTCACAGACGCTCCTCTGCAGCTCCCAGTTGCTCATCTGCAACTGCCCAGCTACCACTGAGCTCTCCTGGACTCACTGAGCTCTCCTCAGCTGAGCCCCAGTTGAGCCCCAGGTCAGCTTCCAGTCGTTGCCAGCAGCGCCAGCGTCCGTTGAAACCTGAGAAGGAGAAACAGCCAAACCTGATCCATGGAAAGTCTCCAATTGACTCTCCTCCATTGTTTGAGTCCTCCCTGTCTAACCTGCACACTGATCAGAGGCTTAGCAAATGCATATCAAAGAGAATCTGTAAGCATCAGAGAAAACACAGAGGGAAACAGACGCGATCAGAGCGTCTGACAGCGATTTCAAAATAAAGTTACAGCTACTGATCGGTCACCAGACCGGTCAGAGAGGACCCTGATCAGTCAATGGACCGATCAGGGTTATCCCTGACTGATCAGGCTCCAGCCTGATCGGTCCACAGTGAGAAACTGGAAATCGCGAACTCTTTGTGATCGATCACCCTGACCGATCACATATCGTGGATCGGTCACCGGACTGATCCACAGCAGTGCTGGGATTCCCAGCCTTCGCAGGCCAAACCTCACTAATCGGTCACCAGACTGATCAGGTTGTGGCCTGATCAGTCTGGGGACCGATCAGGGCACTCCCTGACCGATCAGGCTCCAGCCTGATCGGTCATAATGAGGAACTCGTGATGTTTGATCGGTCAGCCTGACCGATCATGATTCTTCACAGAAGGGCTCTGAGGTCCCTCTGATCGTTCACCAGAACGATCAGGAGGTCTCCCTGATCGGTCACCAGACCGATCAGGAGCCAAACAAAAGCCAACCAATGTTTATGTTCTCTCCCTGATCGGTTCCCAGACCGATCAGCCCTCTCTGGATCGGTCACCAGACCGATCCACAACAGAAGCTCGTGCCAACTCCCTGATCGGTCACCAGACCGATCCAGAGACTTCCAATTTAACTCAAAGTCAAGAGAACGGGCTCCCTAGCCTTCTCTAACTCGTGCTTAGTCCCCCGGACCAAGACTCTGTGCCCGACTTCACTCACCGGGACTTCACCTAGTCCCATTAGGTGTGCCTAGTCCCACTAGGTCTTTTCTCATGCCAACGTACGATCTCCTCGATCCACCTGGACTTCACCTAGTCCCACTAGGTGTGCCTAGTCCCACTAGGTCTTTTCCCATGCCAGTGTGCGATCTCCCAGATCCACCTGGACTTCAACTAGTCCCACTAGGTGTACCTAGTCCCACTAGGTCTTTTCCCATGCCAGCGTGCGATCTCCCAGATCCACCTGGACTTAATCTGAATTCACTCAACCAAACTTAAATTGTTGTCAACACCAAAACAACAATCGGGCCAGACTGCATCAACACTATTCTTCTTGAATTCTTAGACCAAGCTTCCATAACATACTATCATCTTGCCCCACCCTAGTACTATGTTGGACAATTATAAACAACCTTTTGTCATTCTAAATTAAGTAAGAAATAAACTAGTATGAATGACATGACAGATATATGCAAAGAAAAATTAAGCATATGCATGAGCATTACAGTTATGCATGTGTCAATCAAGTCAGAGTATTTTATTTTTTTTGGATTTACAAGTGGTATCCAGGCTTGCCCCCGACTAATCCACTTGGCTGACCGACCCTGCCCCATAGCTTTCAACGAGAGTCCCCACTGGTTAACGAGGATAAATCGCGAGACGGAGACACATGGCGACTTTACCACTAATGATATCGGTACCCGATGGCCCCACCACGCAACAACCTGTGGCGATTTCTTCCGTCAGCATACTGCTCGCTCTACCAGGGAGGAATTGAACCCGGAAAGTGAGGGATCACCTAAGTGAGCCATTATCAATAGCGTCATGCCCGTAATTTTATTTCTAAGAAAGTATGAAATGCTCGATTCGATACAGTTCGTGTGAATCCACGAATGTATCAACCCACTTTGAAACTTTTGTTATTATTAAGTTAATTGTTCCATTTGATAGAATTTTATTGGTTTCATAATTACTAGTATTTAATTAAAATTTAGTTTGTGAGTTTTATATTAACGAATTTTGATTTTTTTTTTGAAATAAGATTTTAACTTTGAATTTCCAATTAATGTTTAATTTTTATTATTGATTAAAATTTGAGATTTATTTAATTAAATTTGAGTTTTTTAAGAGTTAATTAAGAATGGTAGTTCAATTTCAATTGACTTTTTCAACTTTATCTTTTTTATTAATTCCGATAATTCAGATTCTTTGATTGATTCATTTGATTTTAAATTTTTAATTATTTTTAATATTTCTGATTTATTTGATTTCTTGTAGTATGTTTTAATTAAATTTTCAAGATGAATTAGTTTAGATATATCAATTAAATCATCTTCAATATTGTCATCATTTTCAGAATCATTTTCAGAATCATTAATTAAGGTTTTGAGAATTATCTTCAAAATTATTAATTAATGTTTGAGAATTATTTTTAAAATTATTAATTAAAGTTTAAAAATTATTTTCAATATTATTAATTAAGATTTGAGAATTATCTTCATCATTATTAATTAAAGATTAAGAATTATCTTCAAAATTATTAATTTCATTCTTATCTTGTAAATTATTAAATAGATTTTCAAAATTATCTTCAGAATTATTAATTTCATAATTATCTTGAGAATTATCTGTAAAATTATTAATTTAGGTTTTATTTTTAGAATTATTTGTAAAATTATTAATTGAAGTTTTATCTTGAGAATTATATGTAAATGTAAAATTATTTAAAATGTTAGAATTAATTTCCAATATTGCATTATTAAAATTAAAATTTAAAGAATTAATATTCAAAATTTTAATATTATCAATGTTTGTTTTAGACCCATTATTAGCTAATCTATCATGCCACATATTTAATTTACTATGTAAAATATCTAATTTATCCAAAAAAAATTAAAATTTACATTTGCACGTATACAGGAATTTTTGAAGACAAACTTATCTTATAAATTTGCTAAATTAGAGTCTAAACTAGCAGGGATATTTTTGCAAAAATTAAATTTCAGGGCTATCCTCGTATTTTTTGATATTGCTAATCTGTTCTTCCTCCATTATGGACACTGATTTTTGTAGTGCCCATGCTTCCAACACTAGATGTGATTCTTGTCCCTTCGGACTCCTAGCGTTGTTTCCTCCTTTGTCGCCAGTGGTTATGTCCGAATCTTACGAGTAAGACACTTATTTTTATAATGTCTTCTCTCCCTATACTTGAAACAAGTCATATGAAATTTAAAACTTGGTATAATGAAAATTACCTTTTCACCCTTATCTCCTCTTAATTCATGGCCTTCTTGCTCCTTTGGCGGTGAATCCAATCAGAGCCTCCTACTCTGATATCAATTGTAGGATCAGAGCCGCCGATATAGAGGGGTGAATATCGACTCACGTGGACTTTTGTCGTCTCATCGTTCGTTCGTCTTTCTTATCATAGATGTTAGTAGTGCACAGCGAAATATTAAAGCAAATAAAAACAAGACAAAGGTGACATACAGGATTTATTTACTTAGTTTCCACGTATGGCTATTAACAATATGTAGTTGGAATAGCTCAGTTGGTTAGAGCGTGTGGCTGTTAACCACAAGGTCGAAGGTTCAAGCCCTTCTTCTAGCGGTGTGAATTTTTGGTCGGCAACAATATAATAAGGGACAATTTTATTTAAATTGTACTTGTTATTAGTTCCCAACCCCCAGGGTATGTGTCCAAGATCTATATACTCAGCGTGAGTCCACTAGTAGTATCTTTTTCGATATTTATGGAGAAGGAGAAAACTCATCTTACAATTCAAGATTACAAGCACAAATAAATGAAGCTTAAGTATAACTTATAATAATAAAAGCAAACCAACAAGAAAGAAGATCCCGACCAATTCGGAAATCCGAAGCGTAGTGCAGCGGTGTGAATTTTTGGTCGGTAGCAATAAAACAAGATAAATTTTATTTAAATATAGATCATGATATAATAGGGGACAATTTTATTTAAATTGTAGTTATTGTTGGTTCCCAACCCCCCAAGGTCAGTATGTCCAAGATCATTGTACTCAGCGTGAGTCCACTAGTGGTCTCTTTTTAGAAATTTCTGAAGAAGGAGAAAACCCGTCTTACAAATCAAGATTACAAGCACAAATAAATGAAACTTAAGTATAACTTATAATAATAAAAGCAAACCAACAAGAAAGAAGATCCCGGCCAATTCGAAAATCCGAAACGCAGTGCACTTCCTCCTGGAGCCTCCTTGGTCACAACACATCACCTTAGTACTTTTGCTTCCTGGAGACTAAATAGTAGGATGATGGCATTGTTGATCTGAAAGCTCTACTCGAGCCCCCTTTATATACCAGTCACTTGGACGCCCCCAAGTGGATGCTTATCCGATCCGCACTATTCGAACGTGATCACCTGAGGATAAGCTGTGGACTTGGTCCCAGGCGCCCGAGACCAATGGGGGTGCCTGGGACATAGGGGTGCAGGGACCCTTGGGGGTGCCCGGGTCACTAGGGTGCCCGGGTTCCTTGGGGGCACCCCCGGAACCCCCTGACCCAAGCTTTATTCATCTGCTTGCATTTACTCTCCTATCTTGCCTCCAGCTCCAGGTTCCTGCGAGACAAACAAACACAAGACAAACAAACAATCCTAAACCTTTGTTATGTAAGTTTACCTTATATGCTTTGCTTAGAGTTAACTCTCCAAGACTTTACTATCTAACGTCAACTCCTTTGGGGTTCCCATTGCCTAGTTTTACTCACTAGGACTTTACCTTGCTTGACTTCACTCACAAAGTCTTTTACCCAACTTCACTCACTAGGATTTTGTGTCCACAGTCAGGTCTTCGTGTCCAGCTTCACTACTAGGACTTTGTCTACCTAGCTTCACTCACTAGGACCCATGTGTTGATGCAGTCTGACCCTGATTGTTGTTTTAGTGTTGGCATCGATTTTAGTTTAGGTTGATGATTATGATTATGATTAAGTCCTGATCTGGGATTAGGCACGGGATGATTGAAATCCTAACCTGGAGGGTTAGGTGTGGAAAATCCTAGCCTGGAGGGCTAGGTGTGGAAAAGTCCTAACCTGGAGGGTTAGGTGTGAAAAATCCTAGCTTGGAGGGCTAGGTGTGAAAAAGTCCTAACTTGGAGGGTTGGGTGAAAAGTCCTAGCTTGGAGGGCTAGGTGAAAAGTCCTAACTTGGAGGGTTAGGTGAAAAGTCCCAACTTGGAGGGTTAGGTGAAAAGTCCTAGCTTAGAGGGCTAGGTTGGAGCCCCTGGATCGGTCTGGTGACCGATCAGGGAGATTAGCACGGTGCTCCTTCGTGAATCGGTCTGGTGACCGATCCAGCGATGACTGATCGGTCTGGTGACCGATCAGGGAGCCCACAGTAAGTTGAGTTCCCCTGCTGATCTGCTCCTGATTGGTCTGGTGACCGATCTGGAACACTGTTCAGACCGTTCCGGAGAACGATCAGGTGTGAGCATGACCTGGAACACTGTTCAGACCGTTCCGGAGAATGATCGGTCTGGTGATCGGTCTGAGCATGACCTGATCGGTCTGGTGACCGATCAGGAGGCTCTCTGATTGGTCCGATGATCGATCAGGAGGGTTGGACTGCGAAGCTCAGAAATCGCCCGACAAAGGGATGGATCGGTCTGGTGATCGATCCACAACCTGGGATCGGTCTGGTGATCGGTCCAGGAGAGTCACAAAGAAATCGCGATTTCTGATTGAGCATTGGGGACCAATCAGGACGGAGCCTGATCGGTCTGAACCCAACTTGATCGGTCTGGTGACCGATCAGGAGGCTTTCTGATCGGTGCGGTGACCGATCACTTTAATTCAAATTGCACTGTTAGACGCTCTGATCGCGCCTGAACGTATCTGATTCTCTGCACTTGATTTCTGATACTTGATTTTCTGCTTGATATGCTGCGCTAATGGTCTGATTAAGCTGCAGGTGACAGGGATGGATTCAAACACTCAAGGAGAGTCAATGGAGACCTGTCCTTGGAGCAGGTTTGTCCATTTGCCATCTCAGGTTGCAACGGGCGCTGGCGCTGGCTGGAGCTGCTGACTGGGGCTAGGATGAGGGAAGCTCAGGGAGTCCAGGAGAGCTCAGCAGGTTGGTGGTTGCAAGTGAGCACCTGGAGGCTGCAGGGAGATGGCTATGACCCGACGCTAGTGGAGAAGACTTAAGCTGCGTAGCGGAGAAGTGGAGAAAAAAACTTCTCACTAGAGCTTACTACGACTTCTTCTCACTGCATTCTTGTGCTTGTACGATTACTTCCATCATTTTGAGGAAGCAACTATGATCTTTGAGGCAACCATCGGTTACTTGGGCACTTAAAAGAAGGAACGAGGAGCTTGAGTTTATCAGCGAGAAGACACGAAGAAGGGTGTTCTTGCGTGAGATCTGCGCTGGGTGGAGCTCGGGAGAAGCTTGCTTGTGTTCTTGTCTGTTCTAAGTGCTAAGTAAGATCTTTCTTGTGTTTCATTGTGCTTAAAACTATATCTCTGTTGAAACGCTGTGGAGAGGTTACTCCACTGAGAAGGAGGTTGCTTTATATCCGGATTTTCTGGGGCTTGATCTGCCGACGATCAAGGGATCGCCCACCTTAAGGGCACGCCAAGGAGTAGGGGCAAGTTATCCCCGGACCTTGTAAATCCTCTTGTTAGCATTCTTGTGTTTTCTCTTAGCTTAGTGTTTTCATTTCTGCATACTCTGTTTTTCTTTTGGCTTCCGCTGTGCTACTAACATTTGAGGTGCAGAATTTCAAAAGGGGTAAACTTTAAGTGTCTGGCTATATTCACCCCCCCTCTCTAGCCATCCAAGTTCCAACAAGTGGTATCAGAGCTTGGGGCTCTGTACAAGCGGATTAACAACCAAGAGCTATCAAAAATGGCTTTGAGAGAAGGCTTCTCCACCACCCAACCTCCTTTCTTCGATGGAGCAGATTTCCAATATTGGAGATCGAAGATGGAATACTACCTAAAGATGGATATCAACACTTGGTTCGCTGTGAAGGAGGGTTTTACCCCTCCAAAGGATGATGAAGGCAAAGAACTAGAATCTTGGCGTTGGTCGGCTGAACAAACCCGAAAGAGTGAAGCCGACGCGAAGGCGGTGGTGACCCTACAATGCGGCATGAACAAAGACCAACTCATCAAGGTTGGTCCATTTACAAGTGCAAAAGATTTGTGGAACAAGCTCATAGAACTCCACGAGGGCACCCGAGATTCAAGAATCACCAAGAGGGACTTATTCCTCAACCAACTACAAAACCTTTCCATGAAGGAGAATGAAACCGTAAGTGAGTTACATAGCTGGTTCAAGGAAGTCCTCAACGGGCTTCATTCTATTGATGAAAAGGTCGAGAACCGCGACCTTGTGAGGTATGTGTTGAAAGCATTTCCAAGGAATGCTTTGTGGTCATCCATGGTGGATGCCTACAATGTTTCCAAGGACCTATCAATTGTTAAGTTAGATGATTTATTTTGTGAAATGGAATTACATGAAATGGCTAACAAAGGCCCCAAGGAGAAGGGGATTGTCTTAGTTGCAGGGGAACGATCCAACAAGAAGAAGAAGAAGGCCTTGAAGGCCACTTGGGATGAGTCCTCCTCAAGCTCATCGGATGAAGAGGAGGAGAAGAGCACACGGCATGTGGCACTCATGGCTCTTGGAGAAGAAAGCAGTGATGAATCCTCCGACTCCTCAAACGCGGCTTCATCATCTTCGGATGATGAAGAGGTAACCTCTCCTGAACTTGAAAAATGTTATAGAGCAATTGCATGCTTAACCAATATGCTGAAAAAGTCAAAAAATAGGGTTAAATCATTGCAATTAGAAGTTGAACAATTGAAATCATCTAGGGATGAGAACATAGACGATTTGCATGTTGAGATGTTAGAGGATGAGATTAAATCCTTGAAAATTGAGGTAGAACAATTGAAATCCTCTAGGGATGAGGATGTAGATGATTTGCATGTTGAATTGTTAGAAGAGGAAAATAAATCATTGAAGAGTGAAGTTGAGAGACTCAAGAGTGTTTTTGAGAAATTCTGAACTAGCTCAAAGACCCTAGACATGATCTTGAATGCCCAAAGGGCGGTCTACAATAGGGTCGGTATTGGTTACCGACCCAAAGAACCTTCATTTGTGTCCTTAATGTCTAGGACTGGTGTTAGGCCACTTAAGACACCCAAGGTTCAAAAGAAAGTTGTCAAGGCAAAGTCTTGTTTAGTAAATGCTTTAGGTCCCAAGGTTTGGGTACCTAAAACTTCTATTTTTTGAATTGTGTAGGTTATGATTGAGGGGGAGCATCTATCAACTTGGTTCGTTGATAGTGGGTGCTCCAAACACATTACCGGGGATAGATCATTATTTACTACCCTTCAAAGAAAAAGTAGAGGTAATGTTTCATTTGGTAACAATGGTAGTCTTAAGGTCATAGGAATAGGAGACATTCAAATATCCGAATGTCTTAGAATTAAGAATGTCCTTCTAGTCAAGGGGATGACATTTAATCTCCTAAGTGTCAGTCAATTGTGTGATGCGGGTTACATAATTGATTTTCAACCAAGTCAATATCTAGTTAGACAACATGACAACTTTGACACGGTACTAGTAGGAACGAGAGTAGATAACATTTACCAAGTATCCTTTAAAAGTGCTACTAATGCTTTTGCTAAGTGTCATGTCAAAAGAAGAGGAGTCCATCCTTTGGCACCGGAGGCTAGCACATGTGAACATGAAGAACATCCGGAAGTTGGCCAACAAGAGATTAGCTCGTGGCTTACCAAGCATCAATTATGAGAAAGAAAAGATTTGTGATGCATGTCAAATGGGTAAGCAAACAAAATCTGCACATAAAGGTAAAAGCGTTGTAAGTACATCTACCGCTTTAGATTTACTTCACATGGATCTATTTAATTGTAGCACTATCATATCTTTGAATGGAAGTAGATATTGCTTTGTTATCATTGATGATTTTACTAGATATACATGGACTTATTTTCTTAAATATATGGACCAAACCTTAGATGTCTTCATTTCTTTTTGTAGAAGAGTTGAAAATGAAAAATTATCAACAATTAAGACAATAAAAAGTGATCATGGAGGTGAATTTCAAAACCAACGATTTTTAGAGTTTTGTTAAGATAGAGGGTATAGACATGAGTTCTCCACTCCTAGAACACCACAACAAAATGGTGTTGTAGAGAGGAAGAACCGTGTTTTACAAGAGGCTGCACGAAGCATGCTCAATGAGTACTCACTACCGAGTTAGTTATGGGCTGAAGCTGTAAACACGGCTTGCTACGTGCAAAATCGAGTCATCATTCATAGATTCTTAGGAAAGACTCCTCATGAACTTTGGTTTGGGAAACCACCCACAATTAAACACCTTAGGGTGTTTGGTTGTAAGGTGTTTATCCTAAACACCAAGGACCATCTTGGAAAGTTCACGGCAAAGGCTGATGAAGGGATACTAGTCGGGCACTCCCTAGTTAGCAAAGCCTACCGAGTCTACAATAAGAAATCTAGACTGGTTGAAGAGTCTTCTGATGTTGTCTTTGAAGAAATTTCAAAAGCCAATGGACAACCAGAAGATGAAGTCCAATTCGAACTTAGGAGACTATGTTTGAATGAAAGTCCAAATGTTGTTGATGGCGATGAATCTGATGACGGTGAGCCTAGACAACCCATAGATCAGCCGGATCCTGAGGCTGAGCCGATGTCTAGTGAAACCATTCAAGAAGCACCACCAACACCAAGGCAAACAAGATTAGCCTCTAGTCATCCCCAAGACCAAATTGTTGGAGATATCCATCATGGGGTTAGAACTAGATCATTCTTTAGGAATGAGGCTAATGAAGTTGCTTTAATTTCTAAAATCGAACCTAGGAAAGTTGATGAAGCATTAAATGATCCCGATTGGATCATTGCAATGCAAGATGAACTAGGTCAATTCGAAAGAAGTAAAGTTTGGGACCTAGTCCCTAGACCCAAGAAGACCACCATTATTGAAACCAAATGGGTCTTCAAAAACAAGTTGAACCATAAGGGAGAAATCATAAGAAACAAGGCACGCTTAGTAGCCAAGGGCTATAGCCAAGTTAAAGGCCTTGATTATGATGAGACCTATGCTCCCGTGGCACGATTAGAGTCCATCCGATTGATGCTTGCATTTGCAGCACATCGAGGTTTCAAGCTATATCAAATGGATGTCAAATCGGCCTTCCTAAATGGTTTAATTAGAGAAGAGGTCTATGTTGAACAACCTCCGGGGTTTGAGAGTATCGAATTCCCAAACCACGTATTCAAGCTCAAAAATGTACTTTATGGTCTTAAACAAGAACCCCGAGCTTGGTATGAGCGGTTGTCGATATTTTTAATTGAGAAAGGCTTTGTTAGAGGCCAAATAGACCCTACACTATTTCTACGAAGAGATGGTGACAATATATTTGTAGCCCAAGTATATGTCGATGACATAATCTGTGGCTCAAACAACAAGGGCTATTTAAATGAGTTCATTGGACACATGGAGAGTGAATTTGAAATAAGTCTAGTGGGAGAGTTGACGTTCTTCCTTGGACTTGAAATCAAGCAAACTCGAGATGGGATTCATGTGCACCAATCAAAGTATACTCAAGAAATGCTTCGAAAATTCAATATGAGTGATTCAAAAGAGGTAACCACTCCCATGGCTACAAACACAAGATTAGACAATGATGAGAGTGGTAAACCTGTTGACTTGACTCAATATCGGAGCATGATAAGTAGTCTACTATACCTCACAGCTAGTCGACCTGATATACTTTTTGCTGTGGGTATGTGCGCTAGGTATCAAGTTTGTGCCAAGGAATCTCGCTTAATTGCTGTTAAACGAATTTTGAGATACCTCAAAGGCACAATTGGTGTTGGTCTATGGTTCCCCCGTACCGAATCATTCGACCTAATTGGTTATACTGATTCCAACTACGCTGGATGTAAGTTGGATCGGAAAAGCACAAGTGGGGGCTGCCAATTTTTAGGATCATCTTTAGTTAGTTGGTCAAGTCGAAAGCAACATTGTGTTGCTCTCTCCACGACCGAGGTAGAATATATTGCTATGGGAGAGAGTATATCGCAATTGTTGTGGATGATACATACTTTAGAGGACTATGGATTGAGCTACAAGGGTGTGCAAGTGTTGTGTGACAACATTAGCACAATTAACCTAACCAAGAATCCAGTCCATCATTCTAGGACTAAACATATTGAAGTGTGTCACCACTTCATTAGAGATCATGTTGCTAGAGGAGATGT
This sequence comes from Boesenbergia rotunda, assembly GCA_024364735.1. Lineage (NCBI taxonomy): Eukaryota > Viridiplantae > Streptophyta > Magnoliopsida > Zingiberales > Zingiberaceae > Boesenbergia > Boesenbergia rotunda. Next base: position 431,836 of record JAGFNQ010004063.1, read on the forward strand.
TGTACTCTCATATGTAGAGTCCAAATCGAATCTAGCGGACATTTTCACTAAACCACTCCTCGAAAATGAGTTTAGCTTCTTAAGAAGGGAGTTGGGAATGTGTCGCGCTTCATAGGTTTCAAAATGCATTCAAAACCCTTCATGATTAGTTCTAATTGTTGGGATACAATTGGGTAACTTTGGGGACATCTCACACAAACTATAAGGTTCAACAAAACGTTTTTGTTTGCTAGAAATGGGGTGAGATGTTAGGATCAACTCAATTTCTCAAAATGTCAATGCATCCCTTGAGAAATTAAGTTGACGAGATAAAAATCACTTCGGTGACCAAGTATGGGGAAAACCAATGCATAACACATGTGTATTTGGCTCCATGATCATACTTGGACATTCCAATCAAGGAAACTTGATTGGAGACTTGAATTTGGTACAAACTTGTTTGATTGATTGTTGATTGAGTTTGACTCCACTTAGGTGGAGCAAAGTGATTTGCCAAAACCATAAGGACCTTTGATCCTTATTTAGGGATCAATTATAGTCAAGGGATCACTTCCAAGATCGATATTCTTCATCAGATCTTATCAGAAATCGAAGAGAAGTCTGAAACTGAAAGTTTCAGATCGTATCAGGGAATATCAGGAACCCTGATCGGTCTTTGGACCGATCAGGAGTTTGTCTGATCGGTCCCCGGACCGATCTGGCTCCCTCCTGTGGTGATCGGTCCACAGACCGATCAGAGGGGTCACAGAGACTTTGCGAAATTTTGTCTACACGTTCTGTGCTAGCCTGGATCGGCCCCCGGACCGATCTGGCACCCAGTGGTGATCGGTCCATAGACCGATCAGGGGGGCTTCCAGAATACCCTTCAAACCTACTGTTCGCTTCCTGATGGATCAACCGATCGATCAGGAGCCTGCCTGATCGGTCACCCGACCGATCAGGACCAGGCCAGTCCGATCAGGCTGGAGCCTGATCAGTCTGGGCGCTACCAGATCGAACGGTGATCCATTCAATCGCATTAAAGTCTGGTTGGTGGACCGATCCACCAACCAATTTAATCACGTTTCTTTCCAATTCCCAATCCCTAGCCGATCAAAACCCCTCAGCGTCGAAACCTCCCTTCCTTTTTCCTTGCGCGTGCGATCTTCCTTCACTTGCTGTGCGTGAGTTCCTCTAGCGATCTCCTCTGCGAGTGCGATCTTCTCCTTCTGCGCGAGAGTTCTTATTCTTGCTGTTGGTGTTGTTAGCAACTGCTAGCTTGTCCCCTGTGTTGTGATTCTCTCTTGCGCAAGGTTCAGAAAGTGTTTTTCTCTCAACCAAATCGCCATGGCACCTAAGTAAGTTTGTGTTTCATGTTATCTCACAGATTACTTCATCAGTTATGTATTTGGGCTAATCATAATGTGTTTTCTGTCTTGTGTTGTGACCCTATGACTCTGTCGTGACTTTCCTTGCCATGTTACTGATTAAATCTAATCATCTTTGATCAATGCCTTACCCTTGTGTTCACTTGATTTCTCTTGTGTCTTTGATTACATGATCAAACTTGTGTTCACTTCGCTGATTCAATTTGTGCCATGATAATAAACTTGTATCATGATTTAATCAATTCCATTTCATGCCGTGATCTTATCATGACTTTAACTCTACTGATTGAACCTACTCCTGATCATTCCAACCTTTAGAGAGTCATCCAAAGGGAAAGAACCCGTGGAGGAAAGCTCAAAGGGCAAAGGCCCTTCATCATCTACACCTCCCTCGAGACCTCCTCCACCTCCACATACTAGATTTCAAAATATTTACTATGCATTAGACTTCCAATGGCACACCTTCAAACTCATGCCATGTCGAACTGTGGACCAAACCTTCATTTACGAACATTATCCAACAGTACGGCAAATCATTGAACACTATGACCTTCAATCCATTCTTTTTCTTGAAAGACCAATCAACTTTGATTTGGTCTCTGAATTCTATAATAACATGGTCAGTGGTGAGGGTGCGGGGTGGAGGACCCGTGTCGCCAGTGTCGATCTTGATTTTACTCTATCAGCCTTCACTGCATTTCTTGGTTGCCGCCGGTCCGATAACAACTTCTCACTCTACCCTTATCTTCCTGATCCTCTTCCGATTCCCTTTGATGGAGTCACTCCTGACTCCATCTACGAGCATTTTCTAGGCCATCCCAGGCCAAGGGGTTCCGGTGAGCGTGGCCGTGATTTTCCTACATTTCCTGCTCTTCGTCTTTCCCCCATTGAGTATGTTTTGTTTAAAATCATCACGAATTGTCTACTCCCGACCACTTCAAAACACTTAGATGAAATTCACTCGTTCCACTGCTTGATGCTCTATGGGATGTATCAGCAGTTAGACTTTGACCCAGTGACTTCCGTCTATTTCTCCATCATCGTCCACAGTCAGATGTACGGTCAGACAGTTTACATGCCATTTGGTCATATCATCACTGCCTGGCTGGAGTCGGTTGGCATTGACGTTTCACAGGGCTGCATTGTACCCATGGTTCTGTTGATGCAGTCTGGCCCGATTGTTGTTTTGGTGTTGACAATGATTTAAGTTTTGATTTAAGTTTGGTTGAACGAATTGGGATTAAGTCCTAGTCGGGGACTGGGCACGAAATCCTAACTTGGAGGGTTAGGTGGGAAAAATCCTAGCTTGGAGGGCTAGGTGTGAAAAGTCCTGGCTTGGAGGGTCAGGTCCTAGCTTGGAGGGCTAGGTGATTAAAATCCCGGTGAGTGAAGACGGATCCTGGTGAGTGAAGCTAGGTGATTGAAATCCTAGTGAGTGAAGCTAGGTTGAAATCTCGGTGAGTGAAGTCGGGTCCTGGTGAGTGAAGCCAGGTGATGGAAATCCTAGTGAGTGAAGCTAGGTTGAAATCCCGGTGAGTGAAGCCGGGTGACCGAAACCCTGGTGAGTGAAGCCAGGTCCTAGCTTGGAGGGCTAGGTTGAAGTCCCGGTGAGTGAAACTGGGCATGGAGTCTTGGTCCGGAGGACTGAGCACAAGTCAAGGGAGGCTGGGAGCCAGTTCTCTTGATTTAGAGTGGGTTTGGCCTTGCCTGGATCGGTCTGGTGACCGATCAGGGAAGTTGGCACGGAGTTCCCTTGTGGATCGGTCTGGTGACCGATCCAGCGATGTCTGATCGATCTGGTGACCGATCAGGGAACATACGGTGACTTTGGCAAACCTTACTGATCGACTCTTAATCGGTCTGGTGACCGATCAGGTTTACTGTTGGGATCGTTCTGGTGAACGATCAAATGTCCCGAGTTTCTCATTATGACCGATCATGGTGGGTCCTGATCGGTCTGAGCATGTCCTGATCGGTCTGGTGACCGATCAGGCCACAGTCTGATTGGTCTGGGGACAGATTGTTGGTGCAGAATGCACCTAAGTCAAACCTGTGTTTTGATAATGGCAACATAGGTCAAAAGTTAAGTCTTTCTTGTTTTCTAACAAGTCAATCAAGTGTGCAGGAAAAGCCCTAGCGAAGGACTGCTAGGCACTAGCAAAGGAATGCCAGGAAAGAAAGCCCTAGCGAAGGATTGCTAGGCAACTGGCGAAGGACTGCCAGTATCAAGCCCTAGCGAAGGACTGCTAGGCCCCAGGCGAAGGACAGACTGGGAATGAAGCCCTAGCGAAGGACTGCTAGGCCCCAAGCGAAGGATAGCCTGGGAATGAAGCCCTAGCGAAGGACTGCTAGGCAACTGGCGAAGGACTGCCTGTTTACAAGACCTGACAAAGGACCGTCAGGAAAAAGTCCAACCAGAGGAACGGTTGGCATCAGGTAAATTCTCCCGAGAGGAGTAGGTGAGGACGCGTTCCCCGTCGAGGGAACAGTAGGCGTCGGTTCGACCTAGGGCTCCATTTTGGAGACCAAAGTCAGAACCAAGACAGCTAAGGCTGTATAAACAAATATTTTATTGCTTTATTGTGTTTTGGACTAACTCTGGATGCAGGACCAAAGGAAGGAGTGTCTGCAGCTCAGATAGACTCAAAGGAATGAGGTAGTAGGTGAGTAGGGCGCCCGGAGTGTCCCGGGCGCCCCCAAGGGGCATTCAAAACAAGTAAAGAAAAACGGGTTCGAATACATGCTGGGCCGGGCGCGAATACATGCTGGGTCGGGCGCCCCCGTGCTCCCGGGCGCCCGCGCTGCTCCCGGGCGCCCCCAGCTTCCCGGGCGCCCCCATGCGCATGCATCGAACCAAAAGCCCTCGAAGCCAAGCGGATAAAGTTTGACCCGGTCAATCCGGGCACCCCGAGCGCTCCGGGCGCCCCGGTCAAAGTAGATCCAGAGGATCAGACGCGACCGGGACTTTGGCGGATCAAAGGCCACGTGGGGGGCGCCCCCGACGTCCCGGGCGCCCCCAGGCCCTATATAAAGGGCCCTCGACCCCAGGCTTCAAACAACTGTTCTCTCAACGCCTCAAAGCTCTTCTACGCTCGTGCCTTGCTCCGGAAACACTTCAACTCGAGCCGACGACGTCCCGCTGCCCCGAAAAAGTCAATCCACTCCGGACGTCGGTAACGAAGTTCGAAATTTTAATATTGTTATTTTATTGCACTTATTTGTAATCAAATATTGTAAACTGTTTTGCGCGTATATAGAATTGCCTAAAGTAAACGGTCAACGACCGTGGGCCTTGGAGTAGGAGTCGACACAGGCTCCGAACCAAGTAAATCGACTGTGTCTTTGTGCTGTGATCTGTTTTTATTTCATTTCCGCTGCGTACGTGCTCTTTACGAAAATCCGAACGATTTCCGATATTCACCCCCCCTCTATCGGTTTTCTCGATCCAACAAGTGGTATCAGAGCGGGGACGTTCAAACCTGGTGCAACCACCAGTTTAAAATTTTTTTCGGATTTGTATTTTTCTATTTTTTCTTTTCTTTCTCTTACGAATTTTTCGTTAAATATTTCATTCGATTTTTTTTGTTAAGCAAGGTTGGTGCAACACCCCTTGTTATTTAATTTATCCAGCACTACTAATCCAAGACCTAGTCTTGGAAAATTCGTTTTTCTGTCGATGTCTGTTTCAGATGGCCATGCAAGAGGGATTCAGCACCGCCAGACCTCCACTCTTCAGTGGAGAAGACTTTTCCTACTGGAAAAGCCGCATGGAGGTCCACCTGAAAACTCAGGTGGACATGTGGATCATTATCCAGTCCGGTCTGGAGATCCCCCGAAATGCCGAAGGTCTTCGTCAGAACTACTCTGAATGGGACAACGCCCTAAAGCGAAAGATAGAAGCCGACGCAAAAGCTACTCAGACTCTTCAATGCGGATTGACGAAAGAGGAGCTGAACCGCGTGGGCCCCTTCAACAGTGCAAAGGAGCTGTGGACAAAACTGATCGAGCTGCACGAAGGGACTTCAGATACTCGGATCAGCAAGAGGGATCTGCTACTAAACAAACTCTACACCATCAAGATGGCCGACAACGAAACAGCAGCCCAGCTCCACGCACGGATCCAAGAGGTAATGAACGGTCTTCATACAATAGGTCACAAGGTTGAAAACCGTGACCTAATAAGGTATGCCTTAAACGCTTTCCCTAGAAGTACCTTGTGGGCATCTATGGTAGATGCATACAAGGTCTCTAGAGATCTTTCTAAAATAAAACTAGATGAATTGTTTTCCGAACTAGAACTGCACGAACAAACTAACACCAATATGGTCGAGAAAGGTATTGCTCTCGTTGCAGGTAAAACTGGAAGGACAACAAAGAAGAAGCCTGAACCCGAAACTGAGTCTAACTCAGACTCAGACTCAGAAGAAGAAGATGGAGATCAAACTAAGCTGGTCCGGCTCGCACGAAGCTACTACAAGGAGCTGAAGAACCGAACCAACAAACGGAAAACCGGCCGAAGAAAGGACGAACCAGCTAAACCCGCAAACAAGCCCAATGTAACCTGCTATGAGTGCAAGAAAAAGGGCCACTACAAGTCAGAGTGCCCTAACCAAAAGGAGACAAAAAGGACGAGAAGAAAGAAGGCACTCCAAGCAACATGGGACGAGTCTTTCTCAGAAGAAGAAGAAGAGGCTCCCCAGTCTAACCTCCTAGCTCTGACTGTCTCAGAAGAAGTCGGAACCGAATCAGAAACAGAACAGGAGGACGGCGAGCTAACCTTCACAGAAGACGGAGAAATTAAGGTAACTGGTTTTAATAGATTGCAATTAAGTGAGTTAATTTCATTTCTTTCTCGAGATTTGGCCAAAGCCAAACTACGAGTCGAATCCCTCCGACAGGAAGTAAAACTCCTGAAAGAGGGAGCTGACTCTAAACCCTTAACCGAGAAGGTTCAGGAACTTGACTAAGATGATAGTACGTTAGGCAATTAAGTTAGTTAAGGACTGAACAAACTTAACTGAAACTTGACAACATAGTATTGGGTGGAGGTGAGATGATAGTACGTTAGGGAAACAAATTCTAATAAGATCAAGTTCACTTGGTCTCTTTAGACTGGCGGAACTAGCCGAAGCTACCGATCCAAAAACCCAAACTAGTTAGACCAGAAATCTTTCAAAGAATAATTTTGAAAATGAAACTTCATTAAAAGGTTTTGTCAAGGAAAGGGTGGATGATCCCATAAGGCTACGGCCAAAGAAGGCCTAGTGCCTCGCCAAGACCTGGAAGCCAATTTTTGAAATTCAAATTCAAATTAATTTTTGTCAAATTCGAATCTAACACAAAATTTCAGTTATTTGTAGATTTAAACATTTTTGTTAAAATTAATTGTTTTCAAAATTAATTAAGTTTTTAAAATTTAATTGTTTTCAAAATTAATCAAACTTTTCAAAATAACTTTTAACCATCAAAACCTGTCTCACGAAAACCATAAGGTTAACGTGATTGAAAACCCTAGATTTGGGTGAGACAGACTAGGCAGTGAAACTCAATTTAAGCTATTCCTGATTCTAATTGGATCCAAATCAAGAAAATTCTTTATACGTAGGAACATAAAGATTTGGACCAATGGATGTTGGATAGCGGTTGCTCCAAACACATGACTGGAGATAAATTAAAGTTCACCAAGCTCAAGTTCAAAAACCTAGGCTCAGTGGCATTTGGCAATAATGCTACACTCAAGGTAATTGGGTCAGGTAATATTGAACTTAAATCTGATTTCATTATTATGAAAGTTCTATTGGTGGAAAATTTTAATTTTAACTTGCTTAGTATAAGTCAGTTATGTGATTCTGGTTATATAGTTACTTTCAACAATTCCAACTGCCTGATTAGAAATGAACAAAACTCAGAAGTCATACTTAAGGGCACTAGGAAAAATAACGTATACACTATAAACCTTCCCCTTATACCAAAATGTATGTTAACACAATTAGAACAAACAAACCTCTGGCATAGGAGATTAGGTCATACCAATTTGAAAACTATCTCAAAAATTACCCAACTTGGCCTAATCAAAGGTATCCCCAAAATCAAAAATAAGGAAAACCTAATATGTGAATCATGTAATCAAGGCAAACAAACCAAATCCAATCACAAACTAATCCAGTCTAATTTAACTCAAACCACACTTGAGCTCCTGCACCTTGACCTATTTGATTCACATGGAGCCAAGTCACTAAGCGGGAACCGATACTGCTTAGTAATAGTTGATGATTACTCTAGGTTTACCTGGGTTAGGTTCCTAAAAACCAAAGATGAAACCCTAAACCTATTTATTGAATTCTGTAAACTAATTGAAAATTAAAACGACACTAAAATAAAAAGACTTAGGAGTGATCACGGGGGAGAATTTGAGAATCAACGGTTTGAGGAATTCTGTAAAATAAATGGGTATTTACATGAATTTTCATGTCCTAGAACCCCCCAACAAAATGGGATAGTTGAGCGAAGGAACAGAACCTTACAAGAAGCCGCTAGGGCTATGCTCAACGAATTTAATCTAGCAAACCAATTTTGGGCAGAAGCAATTAGTACAGCCTGTTATATCCAAAATAGGGTTTTAATTAACAAGCGACACAGCAAAACCCCCTATGAATTGTACTACCATAGACTACCAAATTTACATTACCTAAGGGTCTTTGGATGTAAAGTCCATATCCTAAACACCAAAGACTATTTAGGAAAATTTCAATCCAAGTCAAACCCTGGTATCTTCCTAGGATACTCAACCACAAGCAGAGCCTATAGAATTTACAACAAACAAACTAAGAAAATTGAAGAAACAATAAACTTAATTTTTGATGAAGAAATCAATTCAACATCTAATAATCCAGACCCAACTTCATCAAACTCTGACCAAGAAAATAATGAACAAACTATTGAACCATTAATTGAACCCTTAAACGAACTAACTATTGAACCAACTAATGAATCAACTGAACCAAGAATCGAACCAACAAATGAACCAGCCCAAAGAGTCGAAACAAATAGTGAACCAAACCGACCAGCCGGACCTGAGGCTGAACCAAGTTCTAGAAGAACAAAGAAACCCAGACCTAGTCACCCAACCGATCAAATTGTGGGTGATCCAACTCTAGGAGTCAGGACTAGGTCCTCCTATAGAAACCTCAGTCAAATAGCTATGATATTAAAAATAGAACCCAAAACTATAGATGAAGCCCTACCTGACCCTGACTGGATCATAGCTATGCAAGAAGAATTAGCCCAATTTGAGAGGAACCAAGTCTGGGAACTAGTGCCTAAACCTGAAGGTAAATCCATCATAGATACTAAGTGGGTCTTTAGGAACAAGCTAAATGATCAAGGAGAAATAGTCAGAAATAAAGCCCGCTTAGTAGCTAAGGGATTCAGCCAAGTAGAGGGACTAGACTATGATGAAACATATGCCCCAGTAGCTAGACTTGAGTCCATTAGAATGTTATTGGCCTTTGCATCCCATAAAGGATTCAAATTATATCAAATGGATGTAAAGTCAGCCTTTTTAAATGGATTTATTAAAGAAGAAGTTTATGTAGGGCAACCCCCCCGGGTTTGAGGACTTAGACAAACCTAACCACGTCTACAAACTAACTAAAGCCCTATATGGGTTAAAACAAGCACCTAGGGCGTGGTATGAACGATTATCAACTTACTTAACTTCTAAAGAATTTAAACAAGGTCAAATTGACTCAACTTTATTTATTAAAACCCTAGGAAAAGATATATTTGTTGTCCAAATTTACGTAGATGACATAATCTTTGGATCCATAACACCAACTTCCTAAAAGAATTTGTCAAGATAATGGAAGAAGAATTTGAAATGAGCTTAGTTGGTGAGCTTACCTTTTTCCTAGGCTTACAAATTAAACAAACTAGGGATGGTAACTACGTTCATCAATTCAAATATGTTAAAGAGTTAATAAAGAAATTTAAAATGGATAACTCTAAAAGCATAAGTACCCCCATGGCCACTAATGTAAAAATAGATAGTGACCCTGATGGTAAACCAGTGGACCTTAAACTCTATAGGAGTATGATAGGTAGCCTACTGTACCTTACAGCTAGTAGACCTGATATCCTCTTTGTTGTAGGGATGTGTGCTAGATACCAAACCTGTGCTAAGGAAACGCACTTAGCAGCCCTAAAAAGAATTCTAAGATATGTAAAGGGCACCCTAAATGTAGGGATTTGGTATCCTAGGACCTCAATTTTTGATTTAACAGGATACACAGATTCTGACTATGCAGGCTGTAAATTAGATAGAAAGAGCACAAGTGGAAGCTGTCAACTGTTAGGTCAGAGTCTAGTTAGTTGGTGCAGCAGAAAACAACACTGTGTAGCTCTATCCACAACTGAAGCTGAGTATGTGGCCTTAGGAGAATGTGTGGCTCAACTTTTATGGATGATGCACACACTTAAGAACTTCCAGCTCAACTACACCCAAACCCAAGTATTTATTGACAATATAAGTTCAATTAATTTAACTAAGAACCCAATTCAACACTCCAGAACTAAACATATAGAAGTCAAACATTATTTTGTAAGAGACCATGTAACCAGGGGTGAAATAGTACTTAAGTACATTGACTCTAAATCCAACCTAGCTGACATATTCACAAAACCCTTACCTGAATCTGAGTTCAGCTCACTAAGAAGGCAGTTAGGATTGTGTTCTGTAGAATAGATTAACTTTATTTTTTTTTCTACTTGATTTAAAAATATTTTTGAAAAACTGTTTTACTTAATTTCAAAATCAGTTTTCATTTTTCGACTTAGTCTTATTTTTATTTCAAAACTACCCCCTTTAAAAATTAGGGCTTTTCGAAAATGGACTTAGCCTAGGCCCTAACTCTAGAACTGCATGCACCTATAGACTTAGAAGCCAGCATCTCACAAGCACCTTAGGGTACTTTTGATTGATAACCTAGAAAGGGTTAAGATGCTTAGGTCTTTGCCTTAATTCAAGATGCTTTAAGTCAGTGCATCTGCAGTAATTGGGGCACTAAATACAACTTAAACAACAATCCAGTTAAGTGTCAAGTTTAGAAAATCTAACTTGAACAGAAACACTTAACTTGACTAACCCTAGCAAAAACTACTGTTTATAACAGTTAGTAAGTAGCTAATTGGGTTAGACAGGTCCCTACAGAGAAAATTGATTGATTTAGTATAAATCTAATTATGAATTGGTTCAGTACAGCAAACTCTTATTTATTTCCTTTATTCATGCTATATTTATCTATTTTGATATATGGCAAAGGGGGAGAGATAGGAAAGGAAAGAGAAAAATAACTTTACTTTTTCTAAATTTTTCCTTTATTCAAAAAGGTTCAAAAATATACTTTTCCTTTATTCAAAAGCTTAAACTTTTTGAAGAAGTACTTAAGTTCTTAAAGCTTTCAAAATTTTGCCTAAGTACTCCAGTTTTAAAAATCTCTTAAAGCTTTCAAAATTTTGCCTAAGTACTCCAGTTTCAAAAAAGCTTTCAAAATTTTGCCTAAGTACTCCAGTTTCAAAAATCTCTTAAAGCTTTCAAAATTTTGCCTAAGTACTCCAGTTTCAAAAATCTTTTAAAGCTTTCAAAATTTTGCCTAAGTACTCCAGTTTCAAAAATCTCTTAAAGCTTTCAAAATTTTGCCTAAAGTACTCTAGTTTCAAAATTTCTTAAAAGCTTTTAAAATGTTGCTAAGTACTCTAGCTGCAAGATTTTTACTCAAAGGTTTCAATATTTTCCTAAGTACTCTAGCTTTTCAAAAGGTTCTTACTTAAGCTTGTCAAAATTTTTTTAAGTACTCTAATTATGCCTTAAAAACACTCCTATGTACTTGTAACATAAGTTGTTGAAAGATTTTCAAGACCTAAAACTTAAGTCTTCAAGTACAAGTAAAGTTTTTTTAAACCCCCACGAATTTTTGAAAAATCTAGGGAGAGATTCCTTCCAGGGGGAGGGAACAAAAGTTAAAACTTTTTTATGTTTTGCTTAAACTTAACTTTTTGAACTAGGGTTGCCATAAATCAAAAAGGGGGAGATTGTTGGTGCAGAATGCACCTAAGTCAAACCTGTGTTTTGATAATGGCAACATAGGTCAAAAGTTAAGTCTTTCTTGTTTTCTAACAAGTCAATCAAGTGTGCAGGAAAAGCCCTAGCGAAGGACTGCTAGGCACTGGCAAAGGAATGCCAGGAAAGAAAGCCCTAGCGAAGGATTGCTAGGCAACTGGCGAATGACTGCCATTATCAAGCCCTAGTGAAGGACTGCTAGGCCCCAGGCGAAGGACAGCCTGGGAATGAAGCCCTAGCGAAGGACTGCTAGGCCCCAGGCGAAGGACAGCCTGGGAATGAAGCCCTAGCGAAGGACTGTTAGGCAACTGGCGAAGGACTGCCAGTTTACAAGACCTGACAAAGGACCGTCAGGCAAAAGTCCAACTAGAGGAATGGTTGGCATCAGGTAAATTCTCTCGAGAGGAGTAGGTGAGGACGCATTCCCCGTCGAGGGAACAGTAGGCGTCGGTTCGACCTAGGGCTCTATTTTGGAGACCAAAGTCAGAACCAAGACAGCTAAGGCTGTATAAACAAATATTTTATTGCTTTATTGTGTTTTGGACTAACCCTGGATGCAGGACCAAAGGAAGGAGTGTCTGCAGCTCAGATAGACTCAAAGGAATGAGGTAGTAGCTGAGTAGGGCGCCCGGAGTGTCTCGGGTGCCCCCAAGGGGCATACAAAACAAGTAAAGAAAAACGGGTTCGAATACATGCTGGGCCGGGCGCGAATACATGCTGGGCCGGGCGCCCCCAGCTTCCCGGGCGCCCCCATGCGCATGCATCGAACCAAAAGACCTCGAAGACAAGCGGATAAAGTTTGACCCGGTCAATCCGGGCGCCCCGGTCAAAGCGGATCCAGAGGATCAGACGCGACCGAGACTTTGGCGGATCAAAGGCCACGTGGGGGGTGCCCCCGACGTCCCGGGCACCCCCAGGCCCTATATAAAGGGCCCTCGACCCGAGGCTTCAAATAACTGTTCTCTCAACGCCTCAAAGCTCTTCTACGCTAGTGCCTTGCTCCGGAAACACTCCAACTCGAGCCGACGACGTCCCGCTGCCCCGAAAAAGTCAATCCACTCCGGACGTCGGTAACGAAGATCGAAATTTTAATATTGTTATTTTATTACACTTATTTGTAATCAAATATTGTAAACTGTTTTGCGCGTATATAGAATTGCCCAAAGTAAACGGTCAACGACCGTGGGCCTTGGAGTAGGAGTCGACACAGGCTCCGAACCAAGTAAATCGACTGTGTCTTTGTGCTGTGATATGTTTTTATTTCATTTCCGCTGCGTACGTGCTCTTTACGAAAATCCGAACGATTTCCGATATTCACCCCCCCCCCTCTATCGGTTTTCTCGATCCAACACCGATCTGGAGAATGCAGCAGACTGCTGGATAGGTCTGGGGACTGATCTAGAGTGTGCAGCAGACTGCTGGATCAGTCTGGTGACCGATCAGGGTCCTCCCTGATCGGTCTGGGGACCGATCAGGAGCAGAACTTTAATTCAAATACGCTGTCAGAAGCTCTGATGGCGACTGTTTTCTCTACCGATTCTCTGATACATTGCTGATTTCATGTGATATGCTTTGCTAAGTGACTGATTGAGTGTGCAGGTGACAGGGATGGATTTAAACACTCAAGGAGAGTCAATGGGAGACTTTCCATCGAGCAGGTTTGACAGTTTTCTGATCTGGAGCTGCTGACTGGGGCTCGACTGAGGGAAGCTCAGGGAGTCCAGGTGAGGTCAGGGATAGCTGAGTTGTTGCAGGTGAGAAGCTGGCAAGCTCCAGAGGAGCGTCTGACCTGGAGATGCTGGCGATGGCAGCAGGTTATATGGTGGCTGGGAAGAAGAGATTGGGGTACTCTTCTGTTCTTGCTACAACTCTTGAGCTCCTGGGGCGACAACTCTGATCCTGATCTTGAAGCTTCTGCAAACTTGAGCATCCTTTGAAGCTTCTACATACTTGAGCGCTTGGAAGAAGAAACAAGGAGCTTGGCGAGTCCATCAGCGAGAAGACACGAAGAAGGGAGTTCTTGCGTGAGATCTGTGCTGAGTGGAGCTCGGTAAGGAGTTCGCTTGTGTTCTTGCTATCCTAAGTGCTCTATAAGATTCCTTCTTGCGTTTCCTTGTGCTTAAATTCATCAATCTGTTGAAATGCTGTGGAGAGGTTACTCCACCGAGAAGGAGGATTTGATATCCGAATTTTCGGGGCTTGATCTGCCGACGATCAAGGGATCGCCCACCTTAAGGGCATGCCAAGGAGTAGGGGCAAGTTATCCCCGAACCTTGTAAACGATCCTTGTTAGCGTTTTGGTTTGTGTTTCATTTCTACATTTCTGTTTAGTTTTTGCTTCCGCTGTGCTACTAACCGTTCAAGTGCAGAAATTTCCTAAAAGCGAAAGATATTGTGTCTGGCTATATTCAACCCCCCCCCCCCTCTCTAGCCATCCAAGTTCCAACAAGTCGTATCAGAGCTTAGGGCTCTACTTCAGCGGCTTAACATCCAAGAGTCTACAAGATGGCTATAGGAGGAGAAGGCTACAGCACAAACCGACCTCCATTCTTTGACGGCACAGATTTTCCATTTTGGAGGTCGAAGATGGAGTTTTACCTCAAAACCAACCTCAGCATGTGGTTTGTTGTCAAGGAAGGTTTTTCAACCCCTAAAGATGCTGAGGGAAAAGAGATGGACTTCTCAAGTTGGTCGGCAGATCAAATCTGGAATGGTGAAGTCGATGCCAAAGCGGTGGTAACTTTGCAATGCGGATTGACCAAGGACCAACTAATCAAGGTTGGTCCCTTCACAAGTGCTAAAGACCTATGGAGTAAGATCATTGAGCTCCATGAAGGCACTCAAGACACCCGGACTGCCAAGAAGGACCTCCTTCTCAGCCAACTCCAAAATCTGTCCATGGAAGAGGATGAAACTGTAAGTATACTCCATGGACGATTCAAAAAAATCCTCAACGGTCTCCACTCCATTAATGAGAAGGTAGAGAACCGAGATCTTATAAGGTATGTCCTCAAAGCTTTTCCTAGGAACGTCTTGTGGTCATCCATGGTGGATGCTTACAAGGTGTCCAAGGATTTATCTTGTGTTAAGTTAGAAGATCTATTTTGTGAAATGGAACTACATGAGATCTCTAACAAAAGTTCAAAAGAGAAAGGTATTGCCTTAGTGGCAGGTGACAACAAGAAGAAGAAGAAGGAGAAGGAAGACTCTTCATCCTCATCCGAGCCCGAGGAGGAGGGCAGCTGGTCTTCTTCCTCGAGATGGCCAACTTTGTTAGAAGGATTATGAGGAAGAGACGGCGCCTCAAGAGTAAAGGTAACCCTAGTGAAGTTAAGATTGATAAGTCTAATATTACGTGTTATGAATGTAGTAAGAAAGGACATTACAAGGATGAATGTCCAAAGTTAAAGAAGAAGAAGGATAAATCAAAGAAGAAAAAGAAGGCCTTGAGGGCCACATGGGATGAATCGTCCTCTAGTTCATCCGAAGAAGAGAAGGAGGAGAAGTACACTCATCACCGTGCCCTCATGGCCATAGAGGATTCAAATGAAGAGGAGAGTGGAGATGAATCAAGCTCCTCAACCGCGCCTTCATCATCTTCGGATGATGAAGAGGTAATCTCTCCCGAGCTAGATAAGTGCTATAGAACCATTGCATGTCTAGCTAGGTTGCTTAAAAAATCCAAGAACAAAGTTAAATTGTTGAAATTGGAAATAGAAGAATTGAAATCCTCTAGGGTGGAGGATATTAATGATTTTCATGAGAAATCCTCTAAGGATGAGGCAATGGATGACTTGCATGTTAAAAATCTTGAGGATGAAAATAAGGGCTTGAAGGGTGAAATTGAAAACCTCAAGAATATTCTTGAGAAATTTTCAACAAGTTCCAAAACCCTAGATATGATCTTAAACTCACAAAAGGCGGCTAACAACAAGGTTGGTTTGGGTTACCAACCTAAAGAACCTTGTGTCATATCTTTAATGTCAAGAACCCAATTTAGAGCACAAAATAATTCTATGGTTCAAAAAGCTAGAAAGAAAATGACTAAGGCATGGGTGCCAAAGTCTTTCATTGAAAGTTCATTACGTCCCAAAATTTGGGTACCTAAAACTTTCATATTTCGAATTGTATAAGCATTATTTGAGGGGGAGCATCTATCAACATGGGAGGTTGATATTTGGTGCTCCAAACCCATGACCAAGGAAAAATGTCATTCACATGGTTGGTTATGGAAAATTTGAATTATATGCTTTGAGCTTCATTGTCTTAGTTCTTATAACAAGATGATCCTTTGGCTAGTGATTTATGAAATCTCATTTGGGCAATAAGAAAACTTATCATGCAACGAATGATAGTATATCCATGCTTCAAAATAAATAAACAAGTTTTGAGAAAAAAAAATATTCACATGAATGGTTTAGGTTGACACATAACTTACTCTTGCCATGGATTGTTTAGGATAATTAGGTTTATTGTTGCAATTTATGTTTTCCTACAATTCATGGTTTATGATATGCCTTATGTCAAGCCTAAGGAGTCCATTTTCTTGTATATGTTATACAACATGAATGCATGCTAAAGAACAAGGATTAACACATAGTATGTACTAATAAGGCATCACCAAATAAAGAACATGAGCTTAAGGTTTAGGTTTAAATTTTTCTTAAGGTATTTTGTTTGGTGAACATGATCAAGTATGCCATGATTTACTATATGTGTTAGTAGCGTTAATGTATTGCATGCAAATTTTTGAGGAATACATAGTTTGTTATGATCATCATAAAACCTCACAAGGCATCATCAAACAAATGACATGAGTTTCAAATTCACTATGATGTATAACTTTGGGCTTTCATTGTATCAAACAAAATCAAGGTTCTAGGACTTAGTATATATATATGTATACATCCCCAACATATTCAGTTTCACCATGTTTTTCTGGATCATGTTTTCAAACTTGTATTTATTTGCTTCACCCTAAAGTTGTATTATCAATGGAATGAGGAATTAGGATTATGGAGTTGATACAAATTTAATTTCAACTAGGTGGAGCAAGCATGTTATAAACATACATTAAATTGATCAGAATTTAGAAATTGATCATAGGTTGATACTAACTTGATACAAGCATATTTTTGAAAATTTGATCATATTTTTGGTTGTATCATGAAATCTGATCATGTTTTGGAAATTTGATATTAGTATCATATATTGATAATTGTTTGAAGAAATGTTTTTTGATTGAGGGAACCCTTAGGAACAAATGGATTAAAAACTAATTGAACTAGGGTTTGGGAATGGTTAAGGGTTGAAACAAATCTATTTCTGAAACTGATCAGGTTCAGAAAACAGTCTGTGTCGAACCTGATCGGTCCACCGACCGATCAGGACTCACCTTGATCGGTCTAGTGAACGATCAGGAATCATACTGATCGGTCCGGTGACCGATCAGATCACCACTGATCAGTAAGTTCCATGTTTGGGTCAAAACTCCTCAGTCCGATCTCCTCTCGTCGAATTGTATCAGTTTAATGATCATACTACAAACAAACATGATACAATCCGATTACAATTTAAACACACCTGATCCTCTATTAGTACAAACTGTTGGATCAAGAAAACCGATAGAGGGGGGGTGAATATCGGTTAACTTTCGAATTTGAAAACTAAGAGAATTTGCATAGCGGAAGTTAAAAACACACAACGCAAACACGGGAGGTTTTACTTGGTTCGGAGCCTAGGTCGACTCCTACTCCAAGGCCCACAGTCGTTGACCGTTTACTTTGGGCAATTCTATATAGGCGCAAAAATAATTTACAAATATTGATTACAGAGTAAGTGCAGTAAATTGAAAATCACTCTTCTTTACCGACGTCCGAAGTAGATTTACTTTTTCCGGAGCAGCAGGACGTCGTCGGCTCGAGTTGGGCAGTTTCCGGAGCGAGGCGTGAGAGCAGAAGAGCGTAGAAGCGTTGTGTTCGAGAGATGCTTTGAAGCCTGGGCGTTGGGTGCTATTTATAGCATCTAGGGGCGCCCTGGACGTCGGGGGCACCCCCCCCCCTGACGTGGCACGCGATCCGAGCTTCGCTTGGTCCAACTCTATCCCACTCGAATAGGGATGAGTTTTGACACTGGGGGCGCCCTGCTTGACTCCTTCCTCGCGGGCATCTCGGCTGGATAAGGATGATTGGCTTCGCTGGCTTAGGCGGGGGGCGCCTTGAGTGCTGAGGGTGCCCTGGCTACTGAGGGCGCCCTGACTGCTGAGGGCGCCCTGACTGCTGAGGGCGCCCCGGCCAGTATACAGTCGAGGCTCCTTTTTGCTTCGTTTGTTTCATCTTCACCTTGGGGCGCCCTGGACACTCAGGGCGCCCTACTCAGCTGCTGCCTCACTCCATTAAGGCTTTCTGAGCTGCAGACACTCGTTCCTTTTGGTCCTACATCCAGGGTTAGTCCGAAAACAACATAAAGCAATAAAACATATGATTATACAGCCTTAGCTGTCTTGGTTCTGACTTTGGGTTTCCAATATGGAACCCTAGGTCGAACCGACGCCTACTGTTCCCTCGACGAGGAACGCGTCCTCACCTACTCCTCTCGGGAGAGTTTACCTAATGCCAACCGTTCCTCTGATTGGACTTTTGCCTGACGGTCCTTTGCCAGGTCTTGGATGCCGAGCTGTCCTTCGCCCGGTGCCTAGCATTCCTTCGCTAGGGCTTCTGTTCTGGCATTCCTTCGCCAGGGCCTAGCATTTCTTCGCCAGGGCCTAGCATTCCTTCGCTAGGGCTTCTGTCCTGGCGTTCCTTCGCCAGTGCCTAGCATTCCTTCGCTAAGGCTTTTGTCCTGTACACTAGAGTAACATGTTAGATAACAACTAGGACTTAACTTTTGAACCCTGTTGCCATTATCAAAACACAGGTTTGACTTTGGTGCTTTCTGCACCAACAATCTCCCCCTTTTTGATTTATGGCAACCCTAGTTTAAAAAGTTAAGTTTAATCAAAGCAAAAAACCATTAACTTTTGTTCCCTCCCCCTGGAAGGAATTTCCCCCTAGATTTTTCAAAAATACGTGGGGTTCTAAAACTTTACTTAGAATGATTTTCCACTTTGAAAACTTAAGTTTTAAAAGTACATTTTGAAGGCATGAGTTTTGAAAACTTTAAGTTAAGTACTTACTAACTTTTGAAGAGCTTTAAGTACTTAGTAAATTTTGAAGCCTTAAGTTTTAGAGTACTAAAAAGTTTTGAAAACTTTTAAGTTAAGTACTTAGTAGGATTTGAAAAACTTAAGCACTTAGTAAACTTTTGAAATAATCTAAGTACTTAGTAAATTCTTAATGTACTTAGTAGATTAAGTTTTAAAGTACTTATGGAAGTTTTTGAAAAACTTAAGCTTAAAGTACTTATAAAAGTTTTTGAAAAACTTAAGTTTAAAGTACTTAATAGGTTTTTCTTTAAAACAAAAAAACTTAAGTATTTCTAGAAAGGTTTTGAAAAGCTTTGAAAAGTAGCTAACTTTTTGAAAAAGATATTGAGAGTTTGAAAAAAAATTTAAAAATTTGACCTCTCTGCTTTCTATAAAAATTTTAAAAATTTGACCTCTCTGCTTTCTATCTCTCCCCCTTTGTCATATATCAAAAACAGATAGATAAACAGATAGATATTGCAGAGTTTAATTTGCATAAAAGGAATGACTTTTAAAAAATATTTTCATAAAGAAAACATATTCATATGATTTTGCTGTACTGAACCAGGACTTGGACCAAATCAGTTAATTTTCTCTTGTAGGGACCTGTCTAACCCATTTAGTTACTTACTAACTGTTATAAACAGTAGTTTTTGCTAGGGTTAGTCAAGTTAAGTGTATCTGTTCAAGTTAGATTTTCTAAACTTGACACTTAACTTGATTGCTGTGAAATTTGTATTTAGTGCCCCAATTACTGCAGATGCACTGACTTAAAGCATCTTGAATTAAGGCAGAGACCTAAGCATCTCAACCCTTTCTAGGTTATCAACCAAAAGTATCCTAAGGTGCTTGTGAGATGCTGGCTTCTAAATCTATAGGTGCATGCAGTTCTAGGGTTAGGGCCTAAGCTAAGTCCATTTGCGAAAAAGCCCTAGTTTTGAAAAGGGGTAGTTTTGAAATAAAACTAAGTCGAAAAATAAAAGAATTTA
This sequence comes from Boesenbergia rotunda, assembly GCA_024364735.1. NCBI lineage: Eukaryota > Viridiplantae > Streptophyta > Magnoliopsida > Zingiberales > Zingiberaceae > Boesenbergia > Boesenbergia rotunda. Next base: position 451,492 of record JAGFNQ010004063.1, read on the forward strand.
TTTTTAAAACTTTTTCAAAATTAAGTAAGAGCTGATTTTGAAAGCATTTTGAAAGAATTGATTTAAGTTTAAAAAAACACCAGTAATGAGTTAAATCTATTCTACTAAGCACAATCCTAACTGCCTTCTTAGTGAGCTGAACTCAGACTCAGGTAAAGGTTTTGTGAATATATCAGCTAAGTTGGATTTTGAGTCTATATGTTTAAGTACTATCTCACCCCTGGCTACGTGGTCTCTAACGAAGTGGTGTTTAACTTCTATGTGTTTAGTTCTGGAGTGTTGGATTGGATTTTTGGTTAAATTGATCGAGCTTATATTGTCAATGAAGACTTGGGTTTGAGTGTAGTTGAGCTGGAAATCCTTAAGAGTGTGCATCATCCATAAAAGTTGTGCTACACACTCTCCTAAGGCCACATACTCAGCTTCAGTTGTGGATAGGGCTACACAGTGTTGTTTTCTGCTGCACCAACTTACTAAACTATTTCCTAACAGTTGGCAGCTTCCACTTATGCTCTTTCTATCTAATTTACAACCAGCATAGTCAGAGTCTGAGTACCCTGACAGATTGAAGGTTGAGGTTCTAGGAAACCAAATCCCTACATTTAGGGTGCCCTTTATATATCTTAGTATTCTTTTTAGGGCTGCTAAGTGCGTTTCCTTAGCACAGGTTTGGTATTTAGCACACATCCCTATAACAAATAGAATGTCAGGTCTGCTGGCTGTAAGGTAAAGTAGACTACCTATCATACTTCTATATAGTTTGAGGTCTACTGGCTTGCCATCAGGGTCACTGTCTATTTTTACGTTAGTTGCCATGGGGGTACTTATGCTTTTAGAGTTGTCCATTTTAAATTTCTTTATTAACTCTTTAGCATATTTGGATTGATGGACGTAGTTTCCATCTCTTGTTTGTTTGATTTGCAGTCCTAGGAAAAAGGTAAGTTCACCAACTAAGCTCATTTCAAATTCATTTTCCATTATTTTGACAAACTCTTTTAGGAAATTTGTGTTGGTGGATCCAAATATTATGTCATCTACGTAAATTTGGGCAATAAATATGTCTTTTCCTAGGATTTTAATGAATAAAGTTGAGTCAATTCGTCCTTGTTTGAATTCTTTAGAAGTTAAGTAGGTTGATAAACGTTCATACTAGGCCCTAGGTGCTTGTTTTAACCCATATAGAGCTTTAGTTAATTTGAAAACGTGGTCAGACTTGTCTAAGTCTTCAAACCCAGGGGGTTGTCCTACATAGACTTCTTCTTTAATGAATCCATTTAGGAAAGCTGACTTTACATCCATTTGGTATAGCTTAAATCCTTTATGGGATGCAAAGGCTAACAACATTCTAATGGACTCAAGTCTAGCTACTGGTGCATAAGTTTCGTCGTAATCTAATCCCTCTACTTGGCTGAATCCCTTGGCTACTAAGCGGGCTTTATTTCTGACTATTTCTCCTTGATCATTTAGCTTATTCCTAAAGACCCACATAGTGTCTATGATGGATTTGCCTTCAGGTTTAGGCACTAGTTCCCAGACTTGGTTTCGCTCAAATTGGGCTAATTCTTCTTGCATAGCTATGATCCAATCAGGGTCAGGTAGAGCTTCATCTATAGTTTTGGGTTCTATTTTTGAGATCATAGCTATTTGACTAAGGTTTCTATAGGAGGATCTAGTCCTGACTCCTAGAGTTGGATCACCCACAATTTGATCAGTTGAGTGACTAAGTTCTGGGTTTCTTGGTTCTCCTAGAACTTGGTTCAGCCTCAGGGTCCGGCTGGTCGGTTTGGTTCATTAATTGATTCAACTCTTTGGCTGGTTCATTTGTTGGTTCAATTGACTCATTAATTGGTTCAATAGTTAATTCGTTTAAGGATTTCAATTAAGGGTTCACTTAGTTTGTTCATTATTTTTTGATCAGAATTTGATGAAGTTA
>JAGFNQ010004064.1:0-33668 GCA_024364735.1 Boesenbergia rotunda
CATCTTATGGTAGTAGGGTGATTTATATGAATTTTTCCATGGGCTTGTTACCCTTCTAGGGTTTCGGCCAACTCCTAGTTTAAGCCTCAGACTTAGGGTTAAGTCCAATCAAGGGTTCAAATGGTTTTTATGGCATGATATGCAAGGTATAGGATGTTAATCATGACCTAGGCAAAATTTTCTATGGATTTACACCCTCTTCAAGTTTCCGCCAAGACCCAAACCTAGGGTTTGGTTTGGGTTAAGGTCTCAAAAATGCATGTTCTAAGTTACCATGATGCTAGTAAGTAGTTAAGCATGAGGTAAGGATCTTTATGTTACAAAAATCTTAGGTTATGTGTCGTGAAACATGAGTTTGTATGTTAGATTTTATGTGAAGCTTTACTCATGAAAATTTAGATCATATTCCATGAATATATGTAGTTGATGTAGGATGTATGTTATGATAGATAGAATGATGCATGTAAGTTGACAAATTCTTATAATAGATTTATTGTTTATGAAGGTATATGCATGTTTCAGGATAAATGCCATGAACCCTAGTAGTATGTGTTAGGATGATATGTAGCTTACCATCCATGTTTTATGATGAATACTAGGATTATGTATGCTAGATGAAATGTATCATGTATGAAGTGCATGTTTATTATGTATCATGATCATGCACGCTTTATGAACCAGGATAAGGTTATGACTAGAAACATGATTATGCATGTATGTCCTATTTTATGAATAAAGAATGATAAGTATGAATGAAGATGATGGTTATGCCTTAAGTATGAATGATAAGTATGAATGATGAAGGCATAACGATGATATGAAATAAGTATGAATGATAAGTATGAATGACAAGTATGAATGATGAAGCATGCATAGTTATTTTATTTTATGAATGGGGCTTGTACCGGACCGAAGTAAGGGTCCAAGGGATGGGCACCTTAAGAACGCCCCGGTTCTGGACTACCGAAGCTGTCCACGGTTCTGGCACTACCGAAGCTGTGCAACAGGGATGGGCACCTTAGGAACGCCCCGGTTCTGGGACTACCGACTATGCTGTCCTTACCCTAGTAGGTCGGGGCTCGCTACCTCGTATTTACTAGGGATGCGCGCTTATGATGTATGTATGTGGTACAAGCCGGGGACCCCAATGATGTTATGTTTATGCTAAGCATTTAAAAGTATGATTTTAAAACTAAGCATCCTTATGTAGTAAATACATTTGACTCATTCATACATCCATGTTATGCATCGCGCCAGGGTAAGTATGTTTTATGCTTATGTTTATGCTTATATCTTATGCTATGATAAGTATGTTTCATGTTCACGTATGCTAAGAATTATGCCATGTATAAGTATGTCTCATGTTCATGTATGTTAAGATTTATGTCATGCTAAGTATGTTGTAGATCTATGGTTATGTTAGGAATCATGCTATGTAGTTGTTCATATGCTTATGACTTATGCCATGACTATGTTTATGTTTATGTTCAGAGTTATGTTATGTCAAGATACTTGATATGTTTATGTTTATGTGACGTATGGTTTTAGTGAGTAGGAAAGGGTCTTACTAAGCCTGTGTGCTTTTAGTCTTATCTTCCTCGTATCGCAGATCAAGCAAGAGGTTACTAAGGGAAGCAGCAGGAGAGGCAAAAGAATTGTGTGTGTGGCGGTGACTTGGCAAAAGGATTCCTCTTATTTACACATATCGCATGTCTTGGGTTTTGGACATGCCTCCTTAGATTTTATGTTACGTTTATAATGGTTATGCCTAGTGAATGACTTAAGACTCATGATGCTATGTTTATGGATAAGTTACTTGCTACTTATGATGATGATGAATAAGTTATGGAACGGTTAGGTCATGATGCTATGCATGTAAGTTTATGAATGACAAGTTTAGGCATGTATAGATGTTTCATGTATTAGTTGCATGGTTAAAAGCATGTTTAGTAAAAAAAATGATTCTGCTGCATTAAGATGTTTTTATGCACATGTATGTTTAGCGTAACGACGCCTTTCTCGCCACACCACAAGGTGGGGGAAAAAGGCGGACGTTACAGGTTGGTATCAGAGCCAGTTGCCATCTCACTACACACACATCAAGCCTCCTTCCTGCCGCTTCCAAGTAAGTACCTTTCAGTATATTTTATGATAGTAAGCACTCTTATGATATGTTATGTTTCTAGAATATGCAAGTATGAATGATGTCTTATGATAGATAATGGCAAGTACTTGTAAGATATGTGAACATGAACGATACTTTCTTTTATTTATTTAAATATATATATATATATATATTAATTAAATAATTTAGAATTTAATATGGGGGAGGTATAACAATAACTCATATTATCCATACTTGTCCTTTATGAAGGAAAGCATGGCTAGAAGGCAGAGTAACATACTTAATGTGACTACCCCCTCGCCTGACCTGATGCAATTAGTGACCCAACTTCAGCGTCAAGTCACCGAGCAGCAGCAAACCATTAATACCCTGATGAACCAACAAGAAAATTCTACTACTCCTCCGGCGAACCAGACTGCTATACCTGTCGCACCTACGGTTATGCAAACTCCTCCGTCAGGCTCGACCACTGTAGAACGACAAGAGGCTTATCTGATCCAGTGGTTGAGGCTGAAGCCAGAAAATTTCTCGGGTGCCGGTGAACCGTGGGATGCTCAAGCGTGGTTCAAGACCGTAGAAAGTACAATGGAGCTGCTGGACTGGCCTGAACAAGAGAAGATCAAATGTGCATCATTCTGCCTTTTTGGAGATGCCAGAATGTGGTGGGAAAGGGTCAGGGCCAAGAGACAGGTGAACCAGATGACGTAGTCAGATTTCGAGTCAGAATTCTTCGAAGAATTCTTCAACATGCAGGTCACCAATAAACACTACGACGAGTTCGCGGAATTCCGACAGGGCAACCTTTCAGTCAATGAAGCCATGAAGAAATTTAATCGACTGGCTCGCTTATGCCCTGAGCTGGTTCGCACTGAGAAGGAGAGGGTTCGACTTATGTTAAAGATGTTGCGGCCCGAAATAGCTCTGAACGTGGCCGGCGGAGTTAACAGACCGCAGACTGCAGAGGAGCTGTTTAGTAGTGCCCTACTCACCGAACATTACCTGAACAACATCAATCAACAAAGGAAGGCAGTAAATGAAAGGGGTCAGAAACCTCAGAGTACCAACGCGAATTGGAAAGGAAACCAGAATGGTAAACGGCAGCCATGGAACAACCCCCAAGGGGGCCCAGCAAATAAGCAGTCCCGGTTTCCCCTGTGTGCTACATGCGGGAAAATGCACCCCGGGGAATGCCGCAAGGGTACGAACCGATGCTTCATCTGCGGAGTAGAAGGGCACATGGCCTCGTACTGTCCTACCAAGAACCCGGCATCTTCCCAACAGCTTGTTCAGTACCAGGGTGCACCCGCGAAGCTACATTATATACAAGCGGAGCCGGAGAGTATGCTGATGAACCAGGAAGGATTGGAGGCCCCATCAACTATGGCGGATGCCAGGGTTTTCTCTATTACTAAGGAAGATGCTGCGAATGCTTCAACGGTTGTCACAGGTCAGATACTTATTTACAGTCAGTATGCTACCGCATTATTTGATACTGGGGCAACACACTCGTTCATCTCTACATGCTACACTAAGAAGATAGATATGTCTCCACAAGTTTTAGATTGCAAGTTCTTAACAACCCTGCCTTCGGGAGAAATAATGACATCCACTCACGTGTTGCGTGCGGTGCCAGTCGGAATTGCGGAAAGAGAACTCTACTGCGATCTGATAGTACTCGACATGCAGGACTATGATGTTATAATGGGAATGGATTTTCTGAGTAAATACGGTGCTTCTGTTGAGTGCCGTAAACGAAGGGTGGTTTTTCAACCCGAAGCAGATTCCACGTTTGAATTTATCGGGGAGCCAAGGAAAAGGACCCGGAAATTCTTATCGACTCTCAAGCAAGGAAGATGTTAGATAAGGGATATACTAGTTTTCTAGCACATGTGGTTGACGTAGGTCAAACAAAGGATCAGAAGTTGGAAAATGTCAGAGTAGTATGCGAGTACCCAGAGGTATTCCCAGAGGAATTACCGGGATTATCTCCTGATAGAGAAGTGGAATTTGAGATCGAATTGGTCCCTGGTACTAACCCGATCTCCAAGGCACCCTACTGGATGGCGCCGGTTGAGTTAAAAGAACTTCAAGAACAGCTGCAGGAGTTGCTCGATAAGGGACTTATTCGCCCTAGTCATTCCCCATGGGGAGCTCCGGTACTGTTTGTGAAGAAGAAGGACGGATCTATGCAAATGTGCATAGATTATCGAGCACTGAACAATGTAACGATCAAGAACAGGTATCCTCTTCTGAGAATAGATGACCTATTTAATCAATTAAAAGGAGCTACGGTGTTCTCGAAAATTGATCTGAGGTCTGGTTATCATCAAGTCAAAGTAAAACAGGATGATATTCCGAAGACAGCTTTTCGAACAAGGTACGGACATTTTGAGTTTGTTGTCATGCCTTTCGGCGTGACCAATGCTCCTGCGATGTTTATGGACCTTATGAATCGAGTGTTCTCGTCTTTTCTCGATAAATTTGTAATCGTCTTCATCGACGATATCCTTATTTATTCAAGAAACCAAGAAGAGCATGCCAAACATCTGAGGATAGTACTACAGACTCTCCGAGAAAAACAACTGTACGCCAAGTTCTCCAAATGTGAGTTCTGGCTTGACCAAGTAGGGTTTTTGGGCCATATTATTTCCAAAGATGGGGTTATGGTAGACCCGACAAAGATTGAAGCTGTGGAAAATTGGAGTCGGCCGAGGAACGCCAGCGAAATCAGAAGTTTCCTTGGGCTGGCAGGTTATTATCGGAAATTTATGGAGGACTTCGCAAGGATTGCAGCCCCTTTAACAGCTCTCACCCGGCAGGATAAGAAATATGAATGGACGGAAAACTGCGAAAGGAGTTTCTTGGAGTTGAAAAGGAGACTTACAAGTGATCCAATTCTTACCCTTCCAGAAGGTAACCAGAGCTTCGACATGTATAGCGACGCCTCCCGACTGGGACTTGGAGCTGTGCTTATGCAGAATGGCGAGTCATTGCCTACGCCTCTAGGAAACTTATAGAACATGAACAGAATTACCTCACCCACGATCTGGAATTAGCCGCTGTGGTCTTCGCTCTTAACATATGGAGGCACTATCTGTATGGAGCGCAGTGCAGGATTTATACAGACCACCAGAGCCTGCGGTATTTCTTCACTCAGAAAGTCCTAAATATGGGACAACGCCGATGGCTGGAGTTGGTAAAGGACTATGACTGTGAGATCTTATATCATCCAGGAAAGGCAAACAAAGTGGCCGATGCACTCAGCCGGAAGTCAAGTGCCACCTTGATGTCTATATCTAGCTTACCCCGACCACTCGAAAAGGAAATTATGAGGTCTGGGGTCGAGGTCATCTCCGGATGGCTTTCTACCATGACACTATCACCGACACTGTTCGAAGACATATTGGACAAACAAGATGGTGATCCTAGCCTTCAGAGAATCAAACAGGAGATCCTAGAAGGAAAGGGCGATGGTTTTCGTATCGCCAACGGGGGAGTACTCTATCTTAGGGATCGTCTATGTATTCCTAATGATCCGGAGCTACGGAGAGCGATATTAGTAGAAGCTCATGAAACCCCTTATTCGATGCATCCAGGATCCACCAAGATGTATCAAGATCTAAAAGAGAAATTCTGGTGGTCCGGTATGAAGAGAGATGTGGCTCAGCATGTTGGGACTTGCCTGACCTTCCAACGAGTGAAGGCAGAGCACCAGTGACCCGGAGGAGTTCTGCAGCCACTTTCGATTCCGGAATGGAAATGGGAAGATATCTCTATGGATTTTATTTCGGGACTTCCCAAGACTACAAATGGATATGATGCGGTATGGGTAATTGTGGACAGGTTGACGAAGTCTGCTCACTTCTTAGCTATCAAGATGACTTATTTGATTGAGCAACTGGCTCAATTATATGCTAAGGAGATAATCAGACTTCATGGAGTGCCCAAGACCATCATCTTAGATAGGGATGGTCGCTTCACTTCACATTTCTGGGGGGTGTGTCTAGAAGTTCATCGGCACCAAATTACGATTCAGTACAGCTTTTTATCCTCAGACTGACGGGCAAACTGAACGGGTGAATCAAGTGCTAGAAGACATGTTACGGTCTTGTGCTCTGGATTTCAAAGGGAGCTGGTGCCGATATCTATGTTTGGCGGAATTCTCCTACAATAATAGCTACCAAGCTACTATCGGCATGGCACCTTATGAAGCTTTGTACGGGAGGAGATGTAGGTCTCCGATCTGTTGGTACGAAGGTGGTGAAAAGAAAGCGATGGGGCTTACGACGGATCTCATCGACGACACCACCCAAGCTATACAGACCATTCGACGACGGATAGAAGCTGCACAGAGTCGGCAGAAGAGTTATGCAGATGTCCGGCGTAGGCCACTGGAATTCAATATTGGGGATCTGGTATTCCTTAAAGTGGCTCTGATGAAAGGGATAACGAGATTCGGGAAGAAAGGGAAACTGAGTCCGCGATATGTGGGACCGTACCTGGTACTGAAAAGAGTTGGCAAGGTGGCATATGAACTGGAGCTACCTCAGGAAATGTCAGCTATTCATAATGTGTTCCATGTGTCGATGCTTAAGAAGTGTATTCCAAACATGGAACAAGTGATCGAGCCACAAGCGGTACCAGTTCAGGAGGACCTAAGTTATGAAAGCCGACCTATCCAGATCTTAGATCGGGAAGTCAAGAAGCTAAGGAACAAGGAAGTGCCCTTAGTCATGGTTATATGGCAAAGTCAACGGTTCGAGGAAGCTACCCGGAGCTATTCTAAGTTCAAGGACGAACTTTCAAGAGGTATGGGGGATTGTAACGACCCGGAAAATTTTCTTAATATTTTCTTTAAAATATTAAGCATGTCTAGATAATTTTCCAAATGATCTAGAAATATTAGTACGAACCTTAGCCTAGGAACCCATGGTTTTCTCATTTAAATTGAGAAACTAAGTACTAATGGGCCTTACATGGGCTTTCCAGTACCATGATTATTGGTGGATTTTAGGTAGAATTTAATATAAAAATAAATAGATTTTAATGAGAAATATTAACATAATTATGGGGGAATTTTTAAGGAAATTTCGAAATAATAGGAAATAAAATAAAAATAAAATAGGAAATTAGTGCATGCACCAAGGATTGAACCTTGGACCTCTTGTACAACCAAGCATGCACTAACCAATTCACCTAGCAAGGGAGTGCTATGAGGGAAAGAAGTGGATCATAGTTAAGGCTTGGGAAAAATGATGAGTCATCAAGGGAAGAGACATTATGACTCTTCACTTGCCCCTGTTAATGTGGTATAAAGATGGTAACGGAGTTACAATTTCCCTTCTCCTCTTCATTTCTTCTTCCTCCTTGCTCTAGCCGAAACCTCAAGGTGCTCTCCCCCTTAGGAAAAGTTCCACCAAGGGCTCTATTTTGGAAGATCTAGGTACTCTTGCAAGGTTACAAGGGCAAGGAGGGTTCAAGTGTCAAAGGGATTTCCAATTTCCTTCTCTTTTAAGGTCTAAAAACCAAAGACAACCCAAAGTAAGACCACCTCACCTGTGGTATGATAGTTTTTAAGATATTTGTCATGATCTAAGTTCTTATTGGCATGATATGTTGAAAAATCCATAGTTAGGACTTGTGAAAATTTCGGCCAAGCCATGTTTTGTGCTAAAAAAATCATGTTAAAGACCTCCTTCTTGTTTCAAATGTTTATTCATGATAGGTTAAATATAAAAGTATGATTTTTGAAAGTTTTGTAGCACCCTAAACCCCCCTAGGGTTTTCGGCCACATCAAGGAAAAGGGGCTAGGGTAAACTCCAACTTCTCCAAGCATGATTAGTATGTTTTTTTATGACATCTTATGGGTAGTAGGGTGATTTATATGAATTTTTCCATGGCCTTGTTACCCTTCTAGGGTTTCGGCCAACTCCTAGTTTAAGCCTAGGACTTAGGGTTAAGTCCAATTAAGGGTTCAAATGGTTTTTATGGCATGATATGCAAGGTATAGGATGTTAATCATGACCTAAGCAAAATTTTCTATGGATTTACACCCTCTTCAAGTTTCGGCCAAGACCCAAACCTAGGGTTTGGTTTGGGTTAAGGTCTCAAAAATGCATGTTCTAAGTTACCATGATGCTAGTAAGTAGTTAAGCATGAGGTAAGGATCTTTATGTTACAAAAATCTTAGTTTATGTGTCGTGTAACATGAGTTTGTATGTTAGATTTTATGAGAAGCTTTACTCATGAAAATTTAGATCATATTCCATCAATATATGTAGTTGGTGTAGGATGTATGTTATGATAGATAGAATGATGCATGTAAGTTGATAAATGCTTGTAATAGATTTATGGTTTATGAAGGTATATACATGTTTCAGGATGAATGCCATGAACCCTAGTAGTATGTGTTAGGTTTATATGTAGCTTACCATCAATATTTTATGATGAATACTAGGATTATGTATGCTAGATGAAATGTATCATGTATGAAGTGCATGTTTATTATGTATCATGATCATGCACGCTTTATGAACCAGGATAAGGTTATGACTAGAAACATGATTATGCATGTATGTCTTATTTTATGAATAAAGAATGATAAGTATGAATGAAGATGATGGTTATGCCTTAAGTATGAATGATAATTATGAATGATAAGTATGAATGATGAAGGCATAACGATGATATGAAATAAGTATGAATGATAAGTATGAATGACAAGTATGAATGATGAAGCATATATAGTTATTTTATATTATGAATGAGGCTTGTACCGGACCGAAGTAAGGGTCCAAGGGGATGGGCACCTTAAGAACGTCCCGGTTCTGGACTACCGAAGCTGTCCACGATTCTGGCACTACTGAAGCTGTGCAACAGGGATGGGCACCTTAGGAACGCCTCGATTCTGGGACTACCGACTATGCTGTCCTTACCCTAGTAGGTCGGGGCTCGCTACCTCGTATTTACTAGGGATGCGCGCTTATGATGTATGTATGTAGTACAAGCCGGGGACCCCAATGATGTTATGTTTATGCTAAGCATTTAAAAGTATGATTTTAAAACTAAGCATCCTTATGTAGTAAATACATTTGACTCATTCATACATCCATGTTATGCATCACGCCAGGGTAAGTATGTTTTATGCTTATGTTTATGCTTATATCTTATGCTATGATAAGTATGTTTCATGTTCATGTATGCTAAGAATTATGTCATGTATAAGTATGTCTCATGTTCATGTATGTTAAGATTTATGCCATGCTATGTATGTTGTAGATCTATGGTTATGTTAGGAATCATGCAATGTAGTTGTTCATATGCTTATGACTTATGCCATGACTATGTTTATGTTTATGTTCAGAGTTATGTTATGTCAAGATACTTGATATGTTTATATTTAAGTGACGTATGGTTTTAGTGAGTAGGAAAGGGTCTTACTAAGCCTGTGTGCTTATAGTCTTATCTTCCTCGTGCCGTAGATCAAGCAAGAGGTTACTAAGGGAAGCAGCAGGAGTGGCAAAAGCATGTGTGTGTGTGGCGGTGACTTGGCAAAAGGATTCCTCTTATTTACACATATCGCATGTCTTGGGTTTTGGAAATGCCTCCTTAGATTTTATGTTACGTTTATAATGGTTATGCCTAGTGAATGACTTAAGACTCATGATGCTATGTTTATGGATAAGTTACTTGCTACTTATGATGATGATGAATAAGTTATGGAACGGTTAGGTCATGATGCTATGCATGTAAGTTTATGAATGACAAGTTTAGGCATGTATAGATGTTTCATGTATTAGTTGCATGGTTAAAAGCATGTTTAGAAAAAAATGATTCCGCTGCATTAAGATGTTTTTATGCACATGTATGTTTAGCGTAACGATGCCTTTCTCGCCACACCACAAGGTGTGGGAAAAAGGCGGGCATTACAAAGGTGTCCAGAGGTGTTTTAAGTTCGAGGATGAACTTTTTACAAGGTGAGGAGGATTGTAACACCCAATAATTTTCTGGTATTATTAGGGATTTTTCAGAATTTTTCTAGCAATTTTTTGGAATAAAAAATGAAAAAAAATTTAAGGGTCGAGCGAGGGTTTGAACTCACGACCACGCGACAATACCAAGCCGTAAGGGAGTTCGGCCAGCCAGAAGGTCAGGGGTATCAAGCACAGAAAAGGAAGGAGCAAAATTATGTTATGGGTGAGTTAGGCTTTTTCATGAAGAGGTATTTAAACTTCGCTTAAGTCGCGTGGAGTCCCCGAGGGTTTTTGTGGCTGCGCGAATAGGAAAGGGCGAGGAGGCTGCGAAAAAAAAAGACAAGGGAGGAAGCCATAACTTTCTTCCTTCTTCTTCTTCTTCCTCCTCTTAAGTAGAAAGCCTAGGGTTCTTCCCTAGGGCCAAGGAGGGGAAGTTCTTGCAAGGAAGAGGAAAGGAGTCCTACGGTAGGGTTTTTACCTCTATTTAGTGAGTTTTCATCAAGAAAAGGGTAAGTAGATCACTCAGCTGCAATAGGAGTAGTTTTCGTATGTAAGTTCTTGTTTTAGAACCATGTTTTATGATGCATGCTTTAAGATTATGGTTATCGTGTGTTTTAAGTTTTTAAAGATGCATGTTTTCTCATGATAGAAATGTAATTGGTTTAGATTTGGTGTATGTAAGCTAAGCATGATAAGATTTAATTTTTGAAAAGTCCCAAAAATGAGGTTGGGATTAAGGGCACACAAGGTGCTCGATGAAAGTCTCAAGTAAGAAAGGTAAAGGTGTTAAGTGCAAAATTTATGCAAATGTAAGATAGTTTGATACATATAAGTATTATAGTAAGAAAGCATTTTATTTTCGGAAAGTGACATGTACCGGGCAAATGGAAGGCCCACAGAAAGTTAGAAAGAAGCTCTAATAAGGTGCGGTGGCTAGCTACCCTGCAACCTAATAGAGAAGCGCGCAATTGGTACATTGATACCATGGTACAATGTCAAGGCCTAAAGAAAGTTGATTACTATTTTCAAGTAAATAAGTATTAGCAAGTGTTTTCAGTTTTAAGTATGTGTCTTTATTTCATATGTTAGCCTTGATACATTACAAGCATGTTAAAGAGTAAGAGTAATGAAGTTAGTGTTTGAATGTATGAGTATGTAAGGTTGCAAATGATGTAATGCAAGTAATGTTTTCAACATGATTGAGCATGATAAGTATATGTAAGTTTTCCCATGTACATGTATTTTGGAAGTAAGCATTCTTTGAAATGAGCATGTTTATTATCGATAGCATGGATTTGTGAGTTAGGATTTACTTACTAAGCATTGTGCTTATTAGTTGCATTTCCTTCTATTGCAGATAAAGGCAAAGAAAAAGCATAAGTTATGGAGGTGGCCAAGACTTGAATTGATGCTCAGTGGCGGTGGAACCGTGGAAGAGATTCGTTAGGTTAAGGCTTAGAGGCAATTTCTGATGTTTAGAAACTTGAAGTTTAATATTTTATTTGGTAAAATGTGAACATTGTGTTTAACCTCCGCAGAGAGTCAAAAGTTGATACAATCTTTAGCATGATTTCATATGGTTTGGTAGTCTTGTTAAATTCCGCAATGATTCTAATTTCAAGTCATTAGATTTGTTTTGAGTTGCTAGGATGTTTATAAAACTAGCATAGAGTATAGACATGGTGTTATATCTTTGTATGTCTTGAAAGTATATGAATTGTGGATCTTTGAAATGGTGGACGAGATGAGACTATGACTTCAGATCGTCACTTCATGGCCAGAAGGATGGTTGATCTAGAGCTCTTGTGTTTCCCTCAAGGGAAGGACTCTACTCCCTTTGAATTGGGAATGAAATCCCCTTTTATAAGTAGGTGGGCATGGCTAAGTCACATGACCGTGCCTTGGCATTTTCCCAAAACATTGCACAGGCGAAGCATGACCATGCCACATTAGCATGGCCTGCTAGTGCGCTTCTCATCCAATGAGACATGGCCGTGCTTAATTGGCATGGTTTCGATGTGTAGGCTTCGACAAGAGGCAGCACCGCTGTGCATGAGAGGTACAACCTGCCCGTGTCAACTACCTTGGTAGCCTTTGAGGAACATGAGCATGCCCCAAAGGTATGACCTAGCTGTGAGGAATTCACTAAAGGGCTTTGAAAGGCCTTTGGTGAGACATGATTGTGCTTCTAGGCATGACAGAGCTATGTGTGCTTCGCAGAACATGCTTTCTAAGTGCACTTTTGCTTTAAAATGTCTCCTAACCGTGCCCTATGATGAATAATAAGGAGAGAGTAGATCTCCACATAAAGTAGAATAATCATGCTGATAAATGATAGAAAGGGATGCGCAAAAGTAAATCATAAACAAGAAGTGCATGTGCATGTGCATCAAATCATATCTAAAAACATATATAATCTATGCACATCATCTCTTTAATCAAATTCATGTCATGAATATACCGAGGCGGTGCTTTAAGCAATACATACCAATTTGATTCATCATTATCCCTAGAATGGAATACTTTCTTTGGTTGTGTTGCTAAAATGAAAGGATCACTTTCAAAAGATTAGTCTTGGTGTAAATTGACTAGTGTAAAACCATCTTCCATTTTAACACCAGTTCCATGATTGACTCAATCACACCTAAAGACAAACACATTGAAAGAATAGTAGTCTAGTAAAATAATATTTCGTATAACCCTATAGTATGATAGTCTTCTACTATATGTAAATAATCATTAGCACTAGATTGACAAATAGTATCGACATTAATTGAAACACCACTATCTTGTGTCGACCTTCTAGCATCAATTGTGTAGAACTGATCATGTCCATTTATAATATAACATGTTTTCTTCGATCATGTGTTGTAGGATCGAAAAGAACTAGGGGTGGTGGGGTGAATAGGTGCATTGCTTTTTAACATTTTCGAAAAACACAAGTTAAAGATAATGCAGCGGAAATAAAAATAAAAAGAACAATGCTAACACAAGTTTCATTACTTGGTTCATAGCCCGAAAACATCTAGTTTAAGTCCCATACTCACTGACTGCTTTTGTTTGGCAATTCACTATAAGCTCGAGGATTACAAAAATTGAATACAGTTTCAAGATGTAATATAAATTATACCAACAACCGAGTGTAGAATCTTGAGTGTTTGTTGTCAAAGCAGCCTTTGAGAGTTGTGGAGAGCTTTTTGGAGCATCATGCAGAGATTAAAGTAGTTTAAAAATATGTGTTATGGCTGCTGATTGAACCCTTCTTTTATAATCCTTTCCAAGTGCCTAGATCCCTTCCAGGCACCTTAATTGAAGCTAACGCAGCATCACCTTGGCGAACACTATCCATCAATATTTATCCTTATTCAGCTGCCTAGCTCCCTTCTGGGTGCTTGGCAACTGATGTTTTCTAACCAATCAGAAGCTACAACCATATCATGCTGTCGGGTTGTGTTAAGGGCGCCTGGATCCTTTCCAAGTGCCTGGATTAGTTGATTCCAGAATTTAACTCCTACATCACATAGTTATCACAAAATAATAATAATAATATAAAAGTATAATTAATTTGACAGTCTCAAGGCTGTACGGTCCTAACTTTTGGATTTCAATTGAAATCCAAGGTTAGACCAACACCTACTGTTCCCTTAATGGGAAAAGCATCCTCACCTACTACTTTCAAGAGAGTTTACCTGCTGCCAAATATCTGGTCCTCCAGAAATGTTTAGACTTTTCCTCATCATCCGATCTTGACCTTCAGGACTTCCCTCTAGATGTTTGCTCCTTGACCTACCTAGACGTCTGCTTGGTGTCTTCACCCCCAGGGAGTACGCCTAGTGTTCTCAGCCCCTAGGACATCTGTATAACATTCTCATTCTGCCAAGTCTTCTGTCAGTCAACTTGACCAGGAATTCTTTGCCCAATCCTCTTGGCCAAAACTTCTTGCCCAATCTATTTGACCGGGGCTTCTTTGCCTAGCATCAATCAAGACTCTCTTGCACAATTAGTTATGCTTGTTAGAAAAACAATAACCCTTAACTTTGAATCATTGCCAATATCAAAATATAGATTTGATTAGCTAGTGCTTCTAACACCAACAATCTCTCTCTTTTTGATTTATGACAACCTAGTTCAAAATTAAGTAAAATAGAGCATTTGAACATCTTAAACAAGTAAAGAAACACTTTTAAAGTACGATGTAAAGGATTTTGTTTAAAAAATGTAAAAAAAATGCTCACCCTAAATTATAAACCCCCCACCTCCCGAGTCCACCCCTACCAAAATTATGGTCTTTGTAAAAACAAACATAACTTTATATAATCTTTTTCAAGAAATTTTTCAAATACTTAAACAATGAGCTTGAACAATGTTTTGAATTTGAACATTATATTTTAAAGAAATTTTAAACATATTTCAAAATTTGAGAAATAATTTTTAAAGAAATTTTCAAAAATATTTTGAAAATATTGTTAAACTAACATTTTGAAATTCTAAGTAGGAAGAATACATGTCTTAAAATTCAAATAAGATTTTAAAAGTAAGACATAATTTTCATAAGGATTTTGAAATTTAGAAACAAACTTCTTCAAAAAAAAATTATGCTAATTGATTTTTCAACGTATGTACAAGTGTGACTAGACTTTTATCAACTAAAAACTAACATAATTAAGGGTATAAAATAACTAAGCAAGTTTAATTTGACCCTTAGAGTCCAAGCACACATATGATTTTTATTAAATTTTGACTTTTTAGGATTTGAATTTTACTTAATTAAGGTGTTAACTTTGGATTATTCAATTAATGTTTATTCATTTTAAATTAATATCTCACTCATTCTAAATTTTCAAACATGTTACTCCTATGGGTTCATTGTGAGAAGGATTCCACATTCTAACTTTTCAAACATGTTACACCTATGGGTTCTTTGTGAGATGGATTCCACTATAACCAATTTGATTTGATTAGTTGGATATGGATTAATTTTAAGTTTAAATTATTTTTTATTAAATTTTAATTAAATCATTTTTTTAAAGTTTATTAAGTTTAATTAAGTTATTTTGTTTAAGATTATGATTCTTAATTACATTTATTTTTTTAAGTTTAATTAAGTTAATTTTGTTCAAGTTTACTTAGTTTAATTGATTAAGGTTTATTTAAATTTAATTGATTAATATATTAAAGTTTGTTAAGATTAATTGAGTTAGTTTTAAATTTTGCCAAAATTTAATTAAGTTAATTTATTAAGGTTTGTTAATTTTAATTATGATAATTTTAATGATTGTTAAAATTTAATTAAGTTAAAGTGTTATGGTTTATTAAGCGAAATTAATTAAAATTGTTTAAGATTATTAAATTTTTAATTACATTAGATTCTTCTATTTTAATTAAGTTAAATGGTGTAATTTTTATCAGATTTTAGTTAAGTTAATTTGCACAAAGTTAATTTAGGTTTAATTAAATTTAGATTAAATAAATGTTAATTTAATTTAACATTAATTAAAAGTTAATTTTTATTTATTTAATTTAAGGTTAATTAGATTATTTTTAAGTTAAGTTTATTTGATTGATTTTAATCAAGTTCTTTTATTGAATTTAATTGAGTTAATTTATTATATTTTAATTAAATTTTAAGTTTGTAAAATAATTAACTAATTAAATTTGGCTTTAGAAAATAAATTTAGTCTAGAAAGTAATTAAGTTTTAAGTTTTAAAAATAATTAAAATTTTGGAAAATGATTATGTTTTAAAAATAATTATTTTTTGAAAATAGTTAAAGTTTTTGAAAAGGTTTAAGTAATTTTCGGAATATTAAATAAATAGATATTAACTATGTTTTAATTAAGTGAATATTGTAAAACGAATTATTAATTTAATTTGAATTTTCTTAACTTAAATAATATGATTAATTAGATTGAGTTGATTAATTAAGGTTAGATAAATTTGATTAATTAAGTGAATATTGTAAAACGAATTATTAATTTAATTTGAATTTTCTTAACTAAAATAATTTGATTAATTAGATTGAGTTGATTAATTAAGGTTATATTAATTTGATTAATTAAGTTTAGATTAATTTGATTATTAGGATTAGATTGATTTGATTAAATAAGATTAGATTATGTTGATTAATTAAGATTAGAGTAAATTGATTAATTAAGATTTGATTAATTTGAATAATTTTGAATTGAATTTTAAATTGATTTTGACTAATTAGTAGATTAGGTCTAAGTTCATCTCACTTTTTTATATATTTTCAAGCAAGGAACTTTATAGGTTTCGTGAGTTGGTTGTTAATTTAATCTTTTTACAATTTAATTTGTATTCTAAGGATTGATTGACATTTGAGTTAGATTTAAGTTTAATAATTAGTTAGTTAAGTGTATAGTTCATAAATTGGCTTTTAAAATGTGGTGAGGTACAAGGGTCTTCTTAGATATCGGAGCAATGACTACTTCTAGACAAAGTCTTTTAAAAAAAATTATAGCCTCTGAGGGCAGGGTGTCATGGCTAGGCCATCTAATAATAAGTCAGAGATCTAAAGTTTGAAACTCAGTTACAGCATATTATTGGAAATTTTTCCCCTTAATGGATAGTGGACCTGAGAATGTTGGTTATCATGGAGGTCGATTACCCTAGAGGCCGATGAAAGTTTTCCGTGGGACTAGGCTAGTTGCCCCAAGTTTGACGTTACCTGATATGGTTAATCATCCTTTAAAGAAATTTTACACTTAACTTTCTTTTTGAGAAACCTTGGTCTAACTAATTTAAGATGCAATGAGGTAACATCGGTTTGTTCCACTTAGCTAAGTAAACTAAATAGGATACGCCTTATCCTACTTGACTCCCTGTCCATATAGCTACTGAATTGAAAGATGGATAATGTAGAGACTTTGGTGCTACGCCTCATATTGATGCTTTAAGTGGCAAAATAGACTCTTTTCTTAAAGCCCAAGGCATCTAATTAGCCTTTCAGGAAGCAACATTTCTTCTTTCTGTAAGTACCCCGAGATAATTTTGATATGATCAACCAAGTCAAGTTAGGTCCTGGTTATATTTGATCTCTGTGTCTAAGTGTGTAGGAGCATAGGAGCAAAAAAAGTTGAATGGAAGACACAGTAGACGAGAAAGATGGCACGGGAAGGGAGCTGATGGGCTCGGTGCATCCAAGAGATGCAAAGACTGCGGAAGAGTACATGGTTGGACGAGAAGGGTGTGCATGATATTTAAGGGATAAGAAGCAAGGGAGGAAGCCCATTTGAAATGGAAGGCCAGAGTCAGGTTCATGTGAGCCTAACTCTGGTTGGCCGAAAATCACCCATACGGACGAAAGACTAAAAAGTCAACATGAGAGTTGACTTTGACCACAAGGCCAACTGAGGCGCCACATATGCCTTTGGAGGCACCTCAATCCATCAAGCTGATCTCTGTGCAAAAGCACTGAGATGCCTCAGTTTGAACCCTAGATGCCACAGATCATAGCTATGATGTCTTCGATCGGAACTAAGGCGCCTCAGATCAACACTTATCAATAGTTTGCCATTGGTGATGTAGAACTTTATCTAACATAGGCGCCTCAATTCATAACTGACGTGCCTCAGATCCACGTTAGAACAATGATAACTTTAATTTTTGGTCTATAAATAGCCCCTAGAGTTTCGAAGAAGGAACAACAATTGTATTTTATTTTCTTACTCTTTCTCTAAGCTATTCAAAGTCTATAAGAGGTTTCTCCGCCTACAAGAAGGAGTTTCAATTATTGGATCTTTTCAATGCCTTAGATTAGTAACCACCCTGGTTGCAACCAAGAACACTAGTGTCTCTTACTTTTTTCTTTATTGTTATTCATGTTTACTTTAACTTCCTTGACTAATCTTGTATCTTTGATGAGATTTGTGCAAAAGAAAGTGTTTATTTGCAGAACTATTCACCCCCTCTAGGCGTCCTGCACGGGATCAACAAGTGATACCAGAACCCAACCGTATCAAGAGGACTAACCGCCACCTAAAGCAAGAAGGCAATCGTCGAAACTAACATTCATCCGCCAAAGTTTGTGGGTGAGTTCACGACATGGAATTGAAAAATGGAGGTATTCTTTAGAATCAATTTTGAAAATTTATTAATAATAAAATATGGTCTTGAAGTGCCCATAGACAAGAATGATAAGATAAAAGAATCACATCTCTGGAGCAAGAAGTAACAGTCAGACTCTATAGCCAACGCCAAGGCTTAGTCCACCTGTTGACAATATTACCACCTAAAGAAGTCAACCGCATCGACAACTGTCACTCGGTAAAAAAACTCTGGGTGAAGATCCTGGAGATTCATGAAGGCACATTGGAGGTGAACCTAGCACGATGAGATATGCTTCGGAACCAGCTAACCAACCTTCGAATGGAAGAAGGAAAGACGGTGGCTCAACTACACACGAAGATCAAGGAGCTAATCACCCAACTCACGAATCTTGGAGAATCGGTGACTAATCTAGATTGATTAAGGTATGCTTTAAATGCCTTTCCAAGAACTCTAGAATAGACGTTGATAGTTGACTCTAATTTCATCTCCTAAGTCTTCTAGGTATGTACTCTAGAAAGTTTATTTTTGACCTTTGGCTTCACGAATCTCGATGTGTAGGAATGAAAAGTAAGGTGAACAATATCACCCTAAATACAAGGAGGATCGTACCAGATTCAATGTTTTTGACTGACGAACAGGAAATAACATATGTGGTAAGAAAATTAAATAAGATGTTTAAATCTAACAAGTTTTCTAAGATGTAGGGCAAGAAACACTCTCCAACAAAGAGGCAAGTCAAATAGTACCAATGAGGAAGAAGGTCACATCAAAGAGCACTACCCAAAATTACAGAACAAAAAGGAGAAAGAAAATAAGTCCAAGTACAAGAACCTGAAAGCGATGTCGAACGATTCATCATTAGATGAATCCGAGATCAAAGCCTATGCTAGATTTGCACTTATGGCAAGTGATCAAGAAGAGGAGGATGAACCAACCACCTCCGACATGAGCATAGATGAAGGGGAGATTTGACAGAAGAAAGCAACGATGAAATGGGAGCATCTAGTTTCAGACACGACGATATAGTAGGTAAGGTATACAAACTTCCTCCCGACAAATTGCATTTAGGTATCAGATCCTTGCTTAAGTAGGTAAGTCTTTATGTAATTGAGAACAAAAAATATAAATCTGAAAAATAAAAGTTAGCAAATGCATGCCCATTAGACCTATTTGCCAGTTTAAAAGGTGAAAATGAAAAAAAATAGAAAAGTTAAAAATTAAATATTTTGGAGGACTAAATGATATTTGAGAAACTATAAGGGTCAAATTATAAAAGTACCAAAGAATTACATTCCACCAATGTTTTTTATTAACCCTATTGGTAGAAATTTATATTGAATTCCAAAATCAATTTTAAACAGTTAACTATTTTCTTATTTGTTTGTGAAATTTCCTACTTATTAGAAAAATCAAAATCGACATGTAATTCCTAGATTTTATTGATTTTCAAAATTTTCTATGGTGAGCAATAACTTTATCTAGCCACTAAAATTTATCCAGAATTTTTGAAGTATTAGAAGAATTTTTGTGTATTCCCTTTAGAAAATTGACTTTTTAATACTTATAAAAATATTCCATACTTCTAAATTGTATTATTTTATCTCCTAGAATGTTTTTTTATTATCCTATTATTTTTACCCCAGTCATTGATGTGATCAAAGGAGGGGAGTTATATGGATTAAGTTAAGGGGGAGGGAAATTGAAATCTACTTTGCATTATTTTTATACAAAATTGCATGATTTGTTTTATTGTCTTTATAAACTAGTTGTTATTTTTTTGTTTGTATTGACTTATCCTATCTTAACTTGGGTTGATGCACATCAAAAAGAGGGAGATTGTATGTACATCCGAGTAGTTTTGATTTGATCAACCAAGTCAAGTTAGGTCCTGGTTGTGTTAGATCCCTGTGTCTAAGTGTGCAGAAACTTATGAGCATAGGAAGTCGAATGGAAGACGCAATAGATGAGAAAGATGACATAGGAATGAAGCTAACGACCTCGGTGCATCCGAGGGATGCAAAGAATGTGGAAGAGTACACCGGTGGATGAGAAGGGCATGAGCGATGTTCGAGGGACGGGAAGATGGGGAGGAAGCTCGTTCGAAGCGGAAGGCCAAAGTCGGGTTTGAGTGAGCCTAATTGTGGTTGGCTGGAAATCACCCATGCAGAAGAAAGGCAAAAAAAGTCAACACGAGAGTTGACTTTAACCAAAAGGCCAATTGAAGCGTCTCAGATGCCTTCGTAGGCACCTTAGTCCATCAAACTAACCCACCTCAGTTTGAACCCAAGGCGCCTCAAATCAAAACTGAGGTGCCTTCGGTTGAAACTGAGGTGCCTCATATCAACATTTATCAATAGTTTGCCATTGTGCCATGGATAAAACTTTTGTTGGTGCCAAAAGTACCAGATCGAACCTGGTGTTGATATTGGCAAAGGATTCAAAGATAAGTATTATTTTCGATGTGCATGTTTCACTAAGTGTATAGGAATGACCAAGTCTTGCCCTGCAGGGTTGAGCATTAAGTCCTAGTCGAGGACTGAGCACGAAGTCCTGGTCGAGGGCTGGACACCGAAGACCTGACCGAGTGTTGGGCATGAAGACCTAACTGGGGGTCAGGCACCGATGTCCTGATCCGGAAGATTAGGCAGGAGTCTTACACGAGTGAGGACAACGGGTAGAAGTAGGGACGAGTTGAGGTACGGACGTCTCAAGATCCAGAATAATCGGAGGTTGAGAAAAAGTCCAACTGGAGGTACCAGTTGGCAAAAGGTAACTTCTCCAGAGTGGAGTAGGTGAGGGCACGTTCCCCGGATGAGGAAACAGTAGGCGTTGGTCTCACCTAGGATTTTATTTTGAAATCCTAAGTCAAGATCAAACAGCTCTGGCTATCGAACATGCATTCATTTCATATATATGATATGTTATTTATATTTCGGACTAACCTTGTATTACAGCTAAAGAAATTGGAGACCAGCAACCTCCAGGGCGCCCGAGAAGATTGGCACCCGAGTACACAGGCGCCTGAGAGGTCTCAGGCTCTCTAGTGCGTAAAACTCTTCTTGGGAATGGTTGAGTTGGTGATTGTTGATTAGATGCGCCACATCACCAATACATGCACCACAAAGACAATCAAGCGCACGAGAAGGATTGGATTTGGCCTTGGTTAGCGGATCACGACGCGGCTGAATCGCAGAGTTGGGGGTGCCCCTATAGGTACTTGAGCTCTTGAGTGCTTATATAAAAGGTGTTTTGAGCCACAACTTTATACATCATGTTTTCACATCATTTGCCCTCAAGTGTGCTATTCTGAAGCAATCTAGGAACTCCGAAATACTACTCTAACAACAACACACTCTCCTTATCATTTCAGTCAAAGTTATTGGTATTAAGTTCATTTCTTTTGTACTTAAAATTGCATAACTGTAACTATTTTTCGAACTTATAGAATTACCCAATGTAAATGGTCAAGGACTGTGGGGCTTGGAGAAGGAGCCATTACAAACTCCAAACCAAGTAAAAATAAACGTGTTAGCATTGGTTTTGACTTGTGTTCAATCTTTCTATTGCGTTTACTCCGTTCTAAATCCGAGAATTTTTTAATCGATTTTCACTCCCCCTCTATCGATCTCACCAATCCCATATCTTTATCCAACTGAAGTGTCTCAATTCACAACTAAGGTGTCTCAGGTCCACGTTAGTACAACGGTAACTTCTATTTTCAGGTTATAAATAACCCTCTAGAAACTCCGCTTGTGACGACCTAGTCATGGTTGGTCCCAAGCCCGAATAAAGGAGGAGGGTTGCATTAGGTTTCTAGCCAGTGTAAAAAACTATGAAAAACACTCAATGAATGAATCTATTAATCTATTATTTCTAATGCTAGGATGCTCCCCGTAAAGAACATGTTGCAGGGTCCAACTGTAACATCTCGGCAAGAGCCGCTACATATCCATGAGAACTTGAGTATAGTGTTATATAGGCAAGAGTTCTCACACTATAGATGGGATAAGAATAAAAATTATAAGAAAAGTAATAGTCTGAGATTGGAACATGAAATATAGGAACTCTCACTGGTAAAACAATGGAGATAGTATATATGATGATTAGGAGAAAAATTAGTATTTTGTGTGTAATAGGAACATACAATAGAGTTGGACTTGCCTATTGTACAATAGAGTTGGCCTTGCCTTCTCTATCATAGAGTTGGCCTAAGGGCAAGGGTAAGACCCATCACAAAATGATAGGGTAGGTGAGAAGGCAAAAATGATAGAGAACTCAGGTTTTAAATTATAGTATACAAGAAAGAGTAAAACAATAAATGAAGTAGGTATTTTTGTAGATAGTTCTTTAATAGATGAAGTTGTTGGAGTAGATAGAAAGGGAGATAGAATTACAACTCTCAAAATAGTAGTGGCAAAAGAAACTATGAACGTAATTAGCATATATGTACCTTAAGTTGGATTAGATGAAGAAATCAAATTAAGATTTTGAGGTGATTTAAATGAGGTATTGCAAAATATTCTGCCAAATGAAATAATTTTAATAGGAGGCGATCTAAATAAACATGTTGGAGTGAAAAATGAAGAGTATGAGAGGGTACATAGGGGTTATGGGTTTGGAACAAGAAATTAAGAAGGAAAAACTATATTGGATTTTGCGATGGCATATATATAGGGATGTATAAGCAAAAATATTCAAACAACGCATCGGAAATAATAGATCCCAGGAGCGATCCATGCGAAATAAAACTCATACAATGTTAATTTACAAATTCTTATCGTATAGGTATACCTTTGGCGTGTGCCCTTCGCTTATCCCACTTGTCCGAGGTATGTAGGATCTCTTGTACGTTCAAGTATCCGTGCCTCTATGCATATCCACACGAACACGATCTCTCAAGCTTTAGAGAAGAATCACTTTTATGGTGCTAACCACAAGAAGAGATTCATAAAGCAAGAAGGAGAGGGAGAAGAGGGATTTCGGCCAAGAGAAGAAAGGGAAGGAAAAATGACAAGTTCATTATCCAAATTACAGGAAAAACTCTTTTATACGAATTCCATGAATATGAAGAGATTTTGTTCTTTTAGCTTCCCTCCTTTAATGTCAATAAAAACCCAATTAGAGCACATTTTCTCATGTGTCTCTTCAACAACTCTTCACCCAATCAAGAGAAACTTTTCATCTTCCTCTATAATTAATTTATTAACCATTTTAATGAATTAATATCTCATTCAAATGTGGTTAAGACTTATCTAAATGAGACAAACTCAAATGAGGTCTCAATCCCATAATCCAATTGAATTCACTTGAGTCTAACTCAATTAATCCAATTCGGATCAAATCTTAGACAAACTAAGATCAATTAATCTCCAAAGCATCGTGTCCTAAGTGTGTGACCCAATAGGTTCTCGTAGCATTGACAATGTGTCTAAACCATTTTAGACACATAAGCATGAGCGCCATCTAGCAATGCATCATTGCTACTCAAGTGACGAGAAAGTCGAAATCCGACTTAACCTCCGCGACTATGACAATGTATGGTGTTGTCCTTCTATCCTTGATATCTAGATTGACCAATGAGGCATAGACCGTGTCATCCTCGATCAATCTTTGTGCAGTACACATTCTCTATTGTATACCCATGTGCCAACTTAATATCATATATCCATGACTTGTGAGCTTAAGTCATCAATCGACCTACATGCTAGTCTCCATGCATTAATACTGTGCTTGAATATTAATGCTTGACAAGGAATGATTTAGTGTAGTATTCTCTACATCATCTCACTACCCGAGGACATTATTATACTTAGTTATGTTGAACCTTGGATGGCTAGAGAGGGGGGGGAATATAGCCAGACATCAAATCTTCTTTCTTTTGAACTTATCTGCACTTAAGTTAGCCGTAGCGGAAGCAATACAAGTATAACAGCAGAAACAGAAATGCAGTAACTGAAAACCAAACCACACAGTCGCTAACAAGGATCATTTACAAGGTTCGGGGATAACTTGCCCCTACTCCTTGGCGTGCCCGTAAGGTGGGCGATCCCTTGATCATCGGCAGATCAAGCCCCGGTGAACACCGGATATCAAGCGCCTCCTTCTCGGTAGAAAAACCTCTCCACAAGCTGTCTCACAGATGGATACAAGATAAGCTCACGAGACACTCGAGAAGGGAAGCTCAAAAGAATGTGACAAGAACGCTTAAGCTCAAAGAAACAGAGAGCACACAAGCACCACAACCCAGCCAAACTTCCTAAGTTTCTGTCTGTTCCTTGTTCCGCTCCTCTGCATCAGCTTCAACTTAAGCTCTACTCACCATCACCAGCTTCATCAGCATCCACTGAGCCAGCCTGAACCCATTGACCTCCCTGAGCACTCAGTCCACTGAAGACCTCCTCTCCAGCTGAGCCTCCGTCAGTCGCCAGCTACGCCAGCTGCCCGTTGAAACTTGAAATTGGTAAACAGACAAACCTACACCAAGGAAAGCCTCCCATTGACTCTCCTCCAATGTTTGAACCATCCCTGTAAAGCATGCACACTTCAACAGAAGCTTAGCAAAACATATCAAATGAAATCAGCAATGTATCAGAGAATCGACAGAGAAAATAGTCGCGATCAGAGCATCTGACAGTGTATTTGAATTAAAGTGATCGGCCACCGGACCGATCAGGACTATCACAGACCGATCAGGCTCCAACCTGATTGGTCCCTAGTGAGAAACTTGGGATCGCAAGCTCGTATGATCGGTCACCCTGACCGGTCACCAGATCGGTCACCAAACCGATCCAGAAATCAGCTTGCCACAATCTCGCCTGAAATACACTGGCTGATCGGTCACCAGACCGATCAGGCTGATCCCAGACTGATCAGGCTCCAGCCTGATTGGTCAGGGTGAGAAACCTCATGACAGTTGATCGTTTAGATTGATCGGTCACGGTTTCTCCCTGATTGGTCACCAGACCGATCAGGAGCCGATTAGTAGGTTTGCCAAAGTTACTGGAAGCTCCCTGATCGGTCACCAGACCGATCAGACATCACTGGATCGGTCACTGATAACCACCATTTTGTTAATTATTTTAGGCTCTAAAATCCATGTTTGATTCACATTTTATATGCTTAAGTTTGCAATTGAATTAGGTTTCATGTATTTCCTCTATTTTGGCTTTTAATTCAAATCTTTGTATATGTGGGATATTTTTGGCAGTAAATTTGAATATCATTTTGTAGGCTTCAAATGATCATGGACCTAGATCAAATCGGATCAGACTTGAGTCAGCATTGGATCCAGATCAAAGGGATCAAGCATCAGATTAATAGGAGCCGTTTATTCCAGAGAATGGCTAGATCTGAGCCATCGGTCAACTTCTGGTCAATCTGAGTTCAAGATAGAGTCAATCATGACCATAGATCATGATCTGAAAATTTCAGCCAAATCAGAAGTAATCTGACCGTTGGATCAAGCTCAAGATGTTCTAGACCATCCATTCAAGAAAAGGGAAGATCTGGACCATCCGCCACTGATCTGGTTAATCTGAGCTGGGGACAGGTATATCAGGACCATTGATTGGGATCTGTGGAGTTTGGGTCAGATCTGAAGAGATCCGACCATTAGATGAAGCCAAATCAATCTCAGCAGTCCGTTGCTAAGGAATTAAAGATTGGCTGAACCAAGTGTTGGTTGATTGTTGGCTTGGTTTGGCTGAACTGAATTGCTTGGTTTGGCTGAACTGAACTGCTTGGTTTGCTGGGCTGAACACAAGGCTGGGCTGAACCCGACTGCTGAGCCGAACCCATCTGTTGATCCGAACCAAGGTGATACACACAAAAGACGCCAATCGATCGAAGAGAGGGGCATCCATCTTTCCGGACACAGATATCTCATCTCCAACCTCTCGCCCGTTCCATCCTCTCCACCTCACCGCCGGCGGCAACTCATCTTCACCGCCGCCGGCCAGTCTTTCGACCTCCATCTCCACCTCTTCATCTCGCCACCGACCACAATCTAGGGCCCGGTGTTCGAGCCCTAGTCGACCGTCATCTAGCTCTCTCTCGGGTTGAGGAAGGGCAGGACTGTAAGGTGATCATCCACATCTTCACGGTCATTCACCCTTCATAGAAGTTCTTCACAGCTTCAATTCCAGCAGCTTTTCATCAGATCCGACAGCCACCCTTCATATCAGTTCTTCATAGATTTTCTGCCAGCAAAGTTTTTCCCAGCAGATTTCTTCCATAGATTTCCAGCAGCCAGCAGTTGTTCTTACCAGAAGTTGTTTTCCATTTCCAGCAGTTTTTCACAGCACCAGCAGCTTCTTCTTCATCAGTTTCGGCAGAACTTCATTTCTTTGTTTTCTTCACAGCAGCTTCAATTCCGAGTGGCAGTAGCTTCCTTCACAGTAATTCAAATCTAGTAGCCAGCAGAGTTCCTTCCCAACAAGTTATTCCTTTCAGCAATTCACATTTCCATTCAATACCCACAGCAACAGCTCTTCACTGCAGCTTTGTTTCTAAGCCGCATTTGGCAGCAACTTCTTCAGATTCCAGAGATTTCTTTAGCCTTCAGTGTTGATTGTGTTGATGTTTGAGTTGTTTGTGATTGATTGTTAAATGTTTGTATTGGATAGATCTTTCCCATTGCAACTTGCATGTTCTTGAAGCAATTTCAATCATGCCTATGTGGTGTTTGGTCAAATGCCTCTTAGAACAATTACTTTCAATGGTGATGTTTCATAGTTGCTTAACCTTGATTTTGTAGTGCTTTTCTCATTGCTTAAAGTTTTATGTCTTCATTACATGCAAATTAAGTTAGGTTAGATTAGATTTCTTTAATGCTGTAGGTTTTTATTCCATGTTTAGTTTTGTTAATGCTTTATTTCAAGTTTCCTCTTCTTTACTGCAATTTTAGTCAGGTTAAATTAGATTTTCTTACCTGCATTGCCTTTTCTTAATTAGAACTAGATTTCATACCTGCTTTGCTATTTCTTTCATAGTCTTAACGTTCAAATCCAACCCCAGTTCGATATCAAAAACCCAAAAGCAATAACATATGATCCTAAGATTTATCATGTACCAACTACATTCGTTGGGAGACAACTCGAGTTACTCTATGCTACATTAGTTTAGAGTTCGATACTTTAATTGTATTTGATACTCGCCGTACGACACGCGTGCTTATCAGTCACCAGACCGATCCACGAAGGAACTCCGTGTCAACTTCCCTGATCGGTCACCAGACCGATCCAGAGACTCCCATTTCAACTCTAAGTCAAGAGAACGACCTCCCTAGCCTTCTCTGACTCATCCTGGTCCCCCGGACCAAGACTCCATGCCCAACTTCACTCACCGGGACTTCGTTCAACCTAACTTCCCAAGCTAGGCCTTGGCTTCACTCACCAGGGTTTCAGTCACCCGACTTCACTCACCGGGACACAGCTTCACTCACCGGGATTTCAACCTAGCTTCACTCACTAGGATTTCAATCACCTGACTTCACTCACCAGGACCCGACTTCACTCACCGGGATTTCAACCTAGCTTCACTCACTAGGATTTCAATCACCTGGCTTCACTCACCAGGGCCCGGCTTCACTCACCAGGATTTCAATCACCTAGCTTCACTCACCAGGACCCGGCTTCACCCATCGGGATTTCAACCAAGCTTCACTCACTAGGATTTCAATCACCTGGCTTCACTCACCAGGACCCGGCTTCACTCACCGGGGTTTCATGCCCAGTCCCCGACCAGGACTTAATCCAAATTCGCTCAACCAAACTTAAATCGTTGTCAACACCAAAATAACAATCGGGCCAGACTGCATCAACAAGTTATTTGGCATAAATATAAAGTATGTATAATAACCAATCATGCCTTTATTTATGATAGAATATGATATAAAAAGTCCCTAGTCAATCATCACATAATTAGCTCATGGGCTCCTACTAATAATCCCCCACTAGCACTAGTGTCAATCACTCTAATATCTAATATCCAATGACCTAGTGTGACCATCATGCTTCTTCTATGACAAAGCCTTGGTCAAAGGTTCGGCGATGTTAGAATCAGTGGGTACTCTGCATATCCTCACATCTCCTCTATCGATGATCTCTCGAATGAGATGGAAGCGTCGTAGTATGTGTTTGGTCCGCTGATGAGAGCGAGGTTCCTTAGCTTGTGTAATAGCCCTATTGTTGTCACAATAGAGGTCTATCGGGTTTGTTATACTAGGAACCACACCAAGCTCTGTAATGAACTTCCGGACCCAACAACCACTTTTGCGGCATCAAACACAGCAATATACTCGGCCTCGCTTGTAGAATCTGCGACTGTGTCCTATTTCAAACACTTCCAACTCACAGCACCACCATTCAAGCAAAATACATACCCTCATAACGATCTGAAATCATCCATGTCGGTTTGGAAGCTTGCGCCACTGCAACCCTTTGCAGCTAGCTTCTCATTGCCTCCAAATATCAAGAAATATTCTTTCGTCCTTCATAAGTGTTGGGACCGGGTGCATGTCGACAAGGATACGAGTTCGTAAAATTTAAAATTTTTACGTGCAGCGGAAGAGTTTGCATAAAATAATTTCCTAAATTATTTTAACTTCGTATCTAGCATGCAACCTTATAGTGTATCGACATAATCATAAAATAAAAGTTTACGAAAAAGTAAACTAATTTACTTTTGTACCTTGCGTAACTCGAAGAAAGGGACGAGATCCAACCGTAGCGTCCCTTGGAAGCTTCGCCTCTATTCGCGTCCACGCCGAGTTCTCTTCGGGATGACTTCGCAAAGTCACGAGTTTTGTGCCGACGAGAACTACTAGATTCTCGGAAGGCACAACTAGAAGGACAAGAGAAAAATTAGGAAAACTAACCAACGAAGTAACGGAATCGAATTCCGAGAAGAGAGGAGTCGCTATCCGCTTCTTCTTCTTCGTGTTCGGGTTCTCCTTCTCCTTGAAAGCTCACGCCAACTCCCTTGGGTGATGGTTGTGTGTGCCGGCCCTAATCCACAAGGATGGGGCGCCGGCCCTAATGTGAAGGAGAAGAAGAGGAGAGAAGAGAAGAGAAAGAGGGAGAGAAATAATTAATCTCTTAATTATTTTCGTTGGAATTAAGGGCTAGCCTTTGGTTCCTTTATATAGTAGCAACTCCTTTGCTAAGTCTCCCTTTAAACCGAATTAACGGAATTAGTTATAAGAAATTTATCTTATAAATTTTCTTATTGCTTATTCCTTTTAAGCCTAGTCTTATTATAAACAATTTATAATAAAACAAATTAGTTATCATAAGAGATTTATCCTATAAATTCTCTTATGAATTTTATTATAACTAACTTTATAATAAAACTAATTATTTATCATAAGAAATTTATCCTATAAATTCTTATGAATTAATTCCGTTTAAACCAAGTCTTTATTATAAACTAATTTATAATAAAAACTAATTCTTCTTCTCTTTAAATTATAGAATAAATTTTATAAGAAATTTATAAACTTTCTTATTATGGAAAAATCAATTCATAATTGATTTTATAAAATTAAAATAAATCCAATTCATGGATTATTTTAATCTTCCATAAAAGAATAAATTTCTATAAATTTTATTTATATAAATTTCTTTATACAAATTTATTTATCCATAATTTATAAAATAAATCGTACTAGATTTATTTAATTAATTAAACCAATTAAATTGGTTTATTCTCCTCTATTTGGCCGGCCACCAAAGAGGGTTTAACACCCTCTTTGGCCGGCCAAAACCAACCCGAACCGCCGCGAATTAAACTCATTTAATTCGCCCAAAAAGCCTTCAAAAGACTTAGCCATTTTTAGCTTCCATTGCGCCTCTGACTAACTCAGATTCGACTTATTTCTCTTGATCGGAAAATCCAATTTTCAACTCGTTTTAAATCCCTCGGATTACTCGTAGTGCGTGTGACTAAATAGGCTTTCGATTTATGTTGGCCGTCTATAATCAACAAATTATAGAACGATCATGAGTGGCACCTAGTAGTACATCATGATCCCCAATTAATCGAAAGATCAACGGTTTGACCTCAGAAGAAATTATTCTGAAACCCTTCAGCAGCTCTAATGAATCGTGCCCCATTCCCTTCACCACCTTATACCCACTTGGTTCAGGACACGGTCTATGGTGTCAGTCCCCACTAGGCTGACTACGTCACACCTAGCCCAAGTAATGTCTTATTCGTCCTTTGGATTTCTAATTACTCTCATGTATTTTAGAGACTCTCACTCTAAACATGATATGCTCTGGCCAGAGGCTTTGAGTAACAATCCGACGATAGGCCTGGGTATACATCTCCTCGCAAGGAGTGGTGAATCCTTTGTAGGCTGTTCAAACATCTTCGGGCACTTCGGCTTATACCCGATCATCCTGGGTCCACACCTCCTTGGAGATGCTTGCTTAAGATGTCAAAGTATAAGTCTCCATGACCAAGATGACTTGAACACCGCAAGTCAAAGGAACATCGCACTTAAGCCGCAGTAAGATCTTCATTGACATATCTACATGTAGATTCCCATATGAAGTCTTACAGCTAGTCACTCCAATGAACTAGTTCCTTAACTAGCATCCATGTTTATCTCCGGACATCCCAATGTCACCAGCCAGTGAGAATCAGCTGATTAGAGAATAACCCATGCTAGTCTCAACAGAATTGATAGTGTCCGTTTTTATCAATTCATCGACTAGGGATATTTTCAATACTTCACATTTGCGCATTTAGAGATAATCACTAGTTGTGATCTCATCACAAATTCTCTTATGCTGTGAGTTGTATTGCGGACATTCAGTAGATGAGTTTAAGATCCCAATCAAATACACAAGCATGTATACTCAAATAGTGAATTATCATTTATTAATATAAATGTTTTACAATCATAAGGCGATTGCCTTAGGACACTTCTCTCATATCACTAACAAACTCCCACTTGGCCTAATGCCAATCGCTACGGTATCCAATACCACAGGCTCTAACATGACCCTCAAACTTGCTTTGAGGCAAGGCCTTAGTTAAAGGATCCGCTATATTCCTTTCAGTGGGAACTCTCTCAATTTGTATGTCATTCCTACTTATAATCTCTCTGATCAGATGATAGCGGCGAAGCACGTGTTTGGATCGCTGATGAGACCTTGGTTCCTTTGCTTGTGCAATAGCTCCATTGTTGTCGCAGTAAACCGGCACTGCATCATCAATGGTTGGAACCACACCAAGTTCGGAGACAAACTTCTTGATCCAGACTGCTTCCTTTGCTGCTTCCGAAGCTGCGATATATTCCGCTTCCGTGGTGGAATCCGCTACGGTGTCTTGTTTGGAACTTTTCCAACTTACTGCGCCTCCATTCAAAGTAAATACGTATCCAGACTGCGATTTGGAGTCATCCTTATCTGTCTGGAAACTGGCATCTGTATACCCACGTATTACCAAATCTCCTTCTCCATATATTAGGAACACATCCTTAGTTCTTCTTAAGTACTTAAGGATTGTCTTAACAGCCGCCCAGTGATCCATTCCTGGATCCGACTGGTATCTGCTTGTGACGCTCAAAGCATACGATACATCAGGCCTAGTACATAACATAGCATACATGATAGATCCTATCGCGGATGCATAGGGAATCTTATTCATGCAAATCCTCTCGTCTTCTGTGCGCGGACACATAGACTTTGAAAGGTTGATCCCATGCCTGATGGGAAGGTAACCTTTCTTGGATTCCGACATGCTAAACCTTTTTAGCACTCGGTCTATATATGTAGACTGTGAAAGACCGAGCAACCGTTTTGATCTATCTCTATAGATTCTAATCCCAAGGATATAGGTTGCTTCTCCCAGGTCTTTCATGGAGAAAGTTTTGGATAACCAAATTTTAACTGTCTGTAAGACTGAAATATCGTTTCCTATAAGTAAGATGTCGTCGACATATAATACTAGGAATACGACTGCACTCCCACTAACCTTCTTGTACACACAGGTTCGTCAGGATTTTGTGAGAAATCAAACTTTTTGATTGTCTCATCAAAACGGATGTTCCAGCTCCTAGATGCTTGCTTCAGTCCATATATGGATCGTCGAAGCTTGCATACCTTGGTTTTATCAACCGATGTGAAACCTTCAGGTTGTATCATGTATACGTCCTCAAGCAGGTTTCCGTTAAGGAAAGCTGTTTTCACATCCATTTGCCAAATCTCATAATCATAATGAGCTGCTATGGCTAGGAGCATCCGAATGGATTTAAGCATAGCTACTGGCGAATAGGTTTCGTCATAATCAATTCCTTGTTCTGACGATATCCTTTTGCCACTAATCTAGCCTTAAAGGTAACAACATTACCTTCCATGTCGGTTTTCTTTTTGAAAACCCACTTGCACCCTATGGGTTTAATCCCTTCAGGTGGGTTAACCAAGTCCC
Source organism: Boesenbergia rotunda (assembly GCA_024364735.1). Lineage (NCBI taxonomy): Eukaryota > Viridiplantae > Streptophyta > Magnoliopsida > Zingiberales > Zingiberaceae > Boesenbergia > Boesenbergia rotunda. Next base: position 32,606 of record JAGFNQ010004064.1, read on the forward strand.
ATACTTGATTTTCGTACATGGAATCCATTTCCGACTTCATGGCTTCAAGCCATTTGTCCCTTTCTGAACTTTTCAGAACATCTTCATAACTGATAGGTTCGTCATCGCCAATGAGCAACACGTCGTTTGATTCACTTACGAGAAATCCGTATCTCTCTGGAATGTTGCGTGTCCTATCAGACCTACGAAGAGGTGGTGTAGTTTACGTTCAACTGATAGCTCATCATTATGAATTATCGGTTGTGGGCCTAGACTCGGTGTCTCTGTAATGTCTATTGGAGTTTCTTGAACTTCATCAAGTTCAAAGCCACTCCCACTGTTTTCTTGTAAAAGAAATTCTTTTTCTAGAAATACAGCATGCCTTGAAACAAACACCTTTTGTTCCAAGGGATGATAGAATTGGTAACCCTTCGTTTCCTTAGGGTATCCAATAAATAGACATTTATCAGACTTAGCATCCAATTTGTCTGATACAACCCGCTTTACGTAAGCAGGACAACCCCATATCTTAAGGTGAGTTAAGTGAGGTTTCTTACTATTCCAAATCTCATATGGAGTAGTAGAGACTACCTTGGTCGGGACTCTGTTTAATAAATAAACAGCTGTCTTAAGTGCATAACCCCAAAAGGATTTTGGAAGAGTTGCATGATTCATCATCGACCTAACCATGTCCATCAAGGTTCGGTTTCGCCTCTCAGATACACCATTATGCTGTGGTGTATATGGCGGAGTCCATTGGGATAATATCCCATTGTCCCTTAGATAATCTTGAAACTCTTGACTTAAGTATTCACCACCCCGATCGGATCGAAGTATTTTAATACTTTTGCCAAGTTGTTTCTCTACTTCATTTCTGAACTCTTTGAATTTATCAAAGGCTTCAGATTTGTGTTTCATCAAGAACACGTACCCGAATCGTGAGTGATCATCGATAAAGGTGATGAAGTAGTTATAGCCTCCTTGTGCTGGAGTTGACATTGGTCCACATACATCGTATGTATTAGACCAAGCAACTCTCCCACTGGATTACCTTTTCCGGTAAAGGGTAATTTGGTCATCTTGC
>JAGFNQ010004064.1:59643-145735 GCA_024364735.1 Boesenbergia rotunda
AGAAATTTTGGAGGACTTTTCCAGAATAGCCTCTCCACTCACAGCCCTGACCAGAAAGAACAGAAGTTTGAGTGGTCAGATAAATGCGAGCACAGTTTCCTAGAACTGAAGAAAAGATTGACTAGTGCTCCCATCCTGACTGTTCCAGAGAGTGACAAGGCCTTTGACATCTACAGTGATGCATCCAAGATGGGCCTTGGAGCTGTCCTCATGCAAGACGGTAAAGTAATAGCATATGCCTCCAGACAGCTCAAGGACTATGAGAAGAATTACCCTACCACGACCTTGAGCTAGCAGCTGTGGTTTTCACTGAAGCTCTGGAGACACTACCTGTATGGAGTGCAGTGCAGAATCTTCACAGACCATCAGAGTTTGAAGTACTTCTTCACTCAGAAGGATCTGAATATGAGGCAGCGCAGGTGGCTAGAGTTGGTCAAAGATTATGACTGTGAAATCCTCTACCACCCAGGTAAAGCTAATAAAGTGGCAGATGCACTGAGCAGAAAATCCTGTGCAGCACTGATGTCCCTATCATCACTGTCTCTACCACTTCAGAAAGAAATAAAGGATTTTGGAGTCGAGGTAATAATTGGGCAACTTTCTGCATTGACTCTAGAGTCAACCCTGCTTGTGGATATACAAAGAAAGCAAAGTCAAGACCCAGAGATCCAGAAGATCAAGCAGGAGATCCAAGAGGCAGAAAATTCAGAGTTTCGAGTATCAGATAGTGGCATCCTCTATCTTGGAGACCGCCTTTGCGTCCCCAATGATGAGGAACTAAGAAAGAATATTTTAGAAGAAGCCCACAGTACCCCGTACTCTATGCATCCTGGTTCTACCAAGATGTACCAAGATTTAAAGAAGATTCTGGTGGTCTGGACTCAAGCGAGACGTGGCCAGATATATCAGTACCTGCTTGACCTGCCAGGAGTCCAAAGCAGAACACCAGAGGCCAGGAGGAGTTCTGCAGCCTCTTCCCATTCCAGAGTGGAAGTGGGAAGAGATATCCATGGATTTTATCACAGGTCTCCCAAGGACCACCCATGGACACGATGCAATATGGGTGATAGTGGACAGATTGACCAAGTCTGCCCACTTCCTAGCCATCAAGTTATCGCATTCGGTAGAGCAGTTAGCACAGCTGTACATGAAAGAAGTGATCAGGCTTCACGGAGTTCCGAGGTCGATCATGTCTGACAGAGATGGGCGGTTCATCTCCCATTTTTGGAGGTGTGTTCAGGACACCCTAGGCACCAGACTTCAGTTCAGCACAGCTTTCCATCCCCAGACAGATGGACAAACAGAGAGAGTAAATCAGATTTTAGAAGACATGCTCAGGGCTTATGCGTTGGACTTTAAAAGTAGTTGGTGCAAATTTCTGTGCTTAGCTGAGTTTGCCTACAACAATAGCTATCAGGCCACCATCAGGATGGCACCTTATGAGGCATTGTATGGCAGGAAATGCAGATCACCCATATGTTGGCAAGAAACTGGTGAGAAGAAAGAGATGGAGTCAGGACTAGGCAGCCAGATTGAGCTTATAGATGAGACCACTCAGGCTATCCAGACGATCCGCCAGAGGATTGAGACTGCCCAGAGTAGACAAAAAAGTTATGCTGACACATGCCGTAGGCCACTTGAATTCCAAGTTGGAGATTCAGTATTTCTCAAGGTCGCTCCTATGAAGGGAGTAATGAGATTTGGCAAAAAGGGCAAGCTGAGTCCTCGCTACATAGGACCCTACAAGATTATAAAGAGGGTTGGGAAGGTAGCCTATGAGCTGGACTTACCAGAGGATATGTCAGCTATCCACAGTACCTTTCATGTCTCTATGCTAAAGAAGTGTATTCACGACCCTAGCCAAGTGATTCAGCCTCAGTCAGTACAAATCCAAGAAGATCTTAGCTATGAGAGCAGACCGACACAGATAGTGGACAAAGCAGTTAAAAGATTAAGAAACAAAGAAGTGCCACTAGTGAAGGTCATCTGGCAGAATCAACAGCATGAGGAGGCTACTTGGGAACGTGAGGACAGCATGAGGGAAAAATATCCAGAATTATTCTAAGTTCGGGGACGAACTTTTCATAAGGTATGGGGGATTGTAACGCCCAAAATTCCCATTTTAAGTCCTTAAAGTCCTTGAAATTAGTTAGAAATGTTTTAGAAATATTCTAGATATTTTTAGGAATTTTTAGAATATTTTTAGGGAATTTTCTGAGTCCGTTTAGTATTTTTATTAAAAGAAATAGAGTTTTCGGCAAAAATTTGCCTGGATGAGTTTTGAACCCGAGACCTTCCGTGGGATCAACGACTTAAGTTGGTCGGGTTAACCAGGAGCCCCAGCAGGGGTGTGCTGAAAGAAAATAGAGAGATATTAAGTTAAGTTATAAGTTGGACTTAAATACCCTAAGTATAAATAGATGATTAAAGAGAGAAATTTTATTTTTTTCTCTCAACTAAACCTCTTCCTCGCCCAAACCCACGCACGCCGCCCCTCTCCTCTCCTCTCTTGGGCGAAAACACACCAAGCCCTAGAGGGCCAGCCAAGGCTCTCCTCCGAGAGATCTTCCGATATTCGGAATCCCCGCGACGAGAGGAACGCGTAGGCGCGAAGAAATCTCCGAGACTTCAAGTTTCTCCGGAACCTCCGACGCCGTTCTTGGTTGTAAGTCCAAGATATCAATGTAAGTACTGCTCACCTACAGTAAGAGGCGGTTTTTCCGCAAATTTTTCCCGTTAGAAAGTTAAAAGTGAAATTTCCTTGAGTTTATGATTTTGCATGTACCTCTAGTTTAATCCATGCTTGTATAAGTTTAACTAAGTACCCTATATGAGGTTAGGGTCTAAGAAAAGTTATGAGAAAAGAAAAGAGAAGATAAAGACAAGAAAAGAAAAGGCCAAGACCTTAAGAAATCCCCAAAAGTCAAGACTTAGGGATTTGGGCACACAAGGGGCTCGTTAAAATGCCAAGGCATTTAAAGATAAGAAAGAAAAGAAAGAAAAGCTATTTTATTTTCTAAGGCCAGTACCCGGCGTCCAAGGGCGTCGTTAAAGAAATCCAGGTGTCCAATTCCAAGGTCTTGGCCCTGGTAGACCAAGGTCTGCTCTATTAGGATTGGTGGCTCGCTACCCCAACCTTTTAGGGAACGCGCATAAGATGGTACTTACGTCTTAAGTGGATCCAAGTGATTATTATTTTCAAGTATATGCTTTAGCAAAGTTTTTCTAAAGTTTAAAGAAGTTTTCTAAAAGTTAAAGAAATATTTAAAGTTAAAGAATTGCTAAAGTTCAAGTTAAGCCAAGAACAAGTAAGTTGAGACTTATTAATGCTTGAGTATACATGGTTTAGTTTTCTTTTAAGCATAAAAGTATCTCATGTGATTTCACATTGTTTAAAAAGCATGTTTGCACATTTTCGAGATTTTGTGAGCTAGATAGTACTTACTAAGCTTTTTGCTTATTAGTTGCATTTCCTCTTGCTGCAGGTAAAGGTAAAGGCAAGCAATTCTGAAGGAAGGCGACAAGGCGGTGCTGAGTGACGTGTGTGTGGTGGCTGACCTTGGAGAGGTCCTTGGGACAAGATGGATGAAGGACTTAAAGTGCATTTATTATAAAGTCTTAGTTTAAGTTAGATCATATAGCATTTATCCAAGTATTTGCGTTTTAGATATTTTGCATATCCTAAAACCATGAGTAAAGATTCCATGTCATTTTATTTAGCATACATATCCTTATGATTGCATTGGATGAGTATAAGTGTGAGTAGTTTTGAATATTGATACTTGATGGAGCTATTTGATGCATGTGCCAAGATATTGTGAGTTTCCCTTTGAATCAAGTTTTTGTTACTATAAATATGCCTAGAAAAGTTGCATTACATTCCAAAATGCTTTAGTAAGGTGTAGAACATGTGTTTTGGTATTATGAACGCATAGGAGTTAAGTTTGGTACAAAACTCTAGTTTAAAGTTCATATAGATTTTCATAACTTTATTTCTTCCGCAAAAGTTCTAATTTCGAGTTTATGAAGTTGTTTTGATTGGCTCAAATGTTTAGGAAACTAGTATAGAGTATAAAAATGGTATTGTGTCTTCGTATGGCTTGAAACTATATGTTTGGTGGACCTTTGAAACAAAGCTTCGAATCTGAATATCAGATTTTCAGGCGTGCCAGTCGACTGGTACAGGACTAGTCGACTGCCCTATCGAACGGCAGCTTCTGTTCGATGCATCAGTCGACTGCCAAGAGGCCAGTCGACTGGTGCCGCGCCCAGAAACTTTTTGTGGCCGATACCAGTCGACTGGTTAGATGGCAGTCGACTGGTACCATTGTAGAGATGTTCTATAGATGAAAAGAAGTGTGCCATTGTATCATGCATGACTATTAGAGTTAGAATATCATCCCGAGATGAATTTAAAAGAAAAAAAAAAGAAGTTTCGCATTCTTAGTCGTGCATTAGAGTCAAGAAGTAGACAAAAGTAACGATCCGTCTGAGGTAGAGAAGGCGGGTTGCTACAAAAAGCATAAGTACCCCTATGGCCACTAATATAAAAATAGATAAGGACCCTGATGGTAAACCAGTAAACCTTAAACTCTATAGAAGTATGATAGGAAGTCTACTGTACCTTACAGCCAGCAGACCTAATATTCTTTTTGCTGTAGGGATGTGCGCTAGATACCAAACCTGTAATAAGGAAACACACTTACCAGCCCTAAAAAGAATACTAAGATATGTTAAGGGCACCCAAAATGTAGGGATTTGGTATCCTAGGACCTCAACCTTTGATTTGTCAGGATACACGGATTCTGACTATGCTGGTTGAAATTTTGGATTTTGAAAAAAAACAATTTTAAAAAATCTCTCCTTTCGTATCACTCCCCCTTTACCATATATCAAAAACAAGGCAGTATTGCAGAAAAAGGATAATTAACTTTCATAAAAGCAAATAATAAATTGCATAATTTGCTGTACTGAACCAATTCAGGATTTGAACTTAACCAAATCAGTTTCAATTTTCTCTTTTAGATTCCTGTCTAACCCAATTAGCTACTTACTAACTGCTATTAAACAGTAGTTTTCACTGGGGTTAGTCAAGTTAAGTGTTTTGTTCAAGTTAGATTTTCTAAACTTGACACTTAACTTGATTACTGTGTAAGTTGTATTTAGTGCCCCAATTACTGCAGATGCACTGACTTAAAGCATCTTGAATTAAGGCAAAGACCTAAGTATCTCAACTTATTCTAGGTTATCAATCAAAAGTACCCTAAGGTGCTTGTGAGATGCTGACTTCTAAATCTGTAGGTGCATGCAGTTCTAGGGTTAGGGCCTAGGCTAAGTCCATTTGTGAAAAAGTCCTAGTTTTGAAGGGGGTAGTTTTTAAAATAAAACTAAGTCGAAAAATTTATTTCTTTTTAAAACTTTTCAAAATTAAGTAAAAGCTAATTTTGAAAGCATTTTTAAAAACTACTTTAAAAACTGATTTTGAAATGAGTAAAGTAGTAAGAAAACCAAGAGTAGACTTAACCTATTCTACCAAGCATAATCCTAACTACCTTCTTAGTGAGCTGAACTCAGACTCAGGTAGGGGTTTGGTGAATATGTCAGCTCAGTTAGATTTAGAGTCTACATGCTTAAGGACTATCTCACCCCTGGCTACATGATCTCTTACAAAGTGGTGTTTAACTTCTATGTGTTTAGTTCTGGAATGTTGGATTAGGTTCTTAGATAGATTAATTGAGCTGATATTGTCAATGAATACTTGAGTTTGGGTGTAGTTAAGCTGGAAGTCCTTAAGAGTGTGAATCATCCATAAAAGTTGTGCTACACATTCTCCTAAGGCAACATATTTAGCTTCAGTTGTGGATAGGGCTGCACAGTGTTATTTTCTGCTGCACCAACTTACTAGACTATTTCCTAACAGTTGGCAGCTTCCACTTGTGCTCTTTCTATCTAATTTACAACCACCATAATCAGAATCTGAGTATCCTGACAAATCAAAGGTTGAGGTCCTAGGATACCAAATCCCTACATTTAGGGTGCCCTTAACATATCTTAGTATTCTTTTTACGACTGCTAAGTACCATTCTGATCACTCTGACCGACGACAACGCTTTAATGACGAGGCCCTACGACCGGGAGGCTCCAGGAGGAAATGCGCGGCACTTCGGAGGTCCAGATCGGCCGGGCTTCAACCTTGTTTTGTTCGATTTGCGTCTATTATTTCATACTTACTTTTCCATACTTGTGCTTGTAATTGTACACTGTAAGACGGGTTTTCTCTACCTTCAGAAATTTCAGAAAGGAGACCTATAGTGGACTCACGCCGAGTACATAGGCCTTTGACGTACTGACCCTGGGGGTTGGGAACCAAGTAAATAAATCCCGTTGTGTCTTTGTCTTGCTTTTATTTTTAGTTACTGTTCCGCTGCACTAACGCTCTGAGTAGATCGAACATTTTACGAAGTTTTCGCGAGAGATTTTCACGATCGATATTCACCCCCCCCCCCTCTATCGACGACACTGGTCTTTCAAACTCTATCCTTTATTCAAAAAGAACTTAAGTCATTTTCAAAAGTACTAAGTTTTTCTATGTAATTTAAACTTAAATTTTCAAAACCTTCTAAGTACTTTAAACGTAAATTTTCAAAACCTTCTTAGTACTTTAAACTTAAATTTTCAAAACTTTCTTAGTACTTTAAACATAAATTTTCAAAACTTTCTTAGTACTTTAAACCTAAATTTTCAAAACTTTCTTAGTACTTTAAACTTAAATTTTCAAAAAAAATTCTAAGTACTTTAAACTTAAATTTTCAAAATCTTTTCTAAGTACTTTAAACTTAAAATTTCAAAATCTTTTCTAAGTACTTTAAACTTAAATTTTCAAAAAATTTTCAAAGTACTTTAAACTTAAATTTTCAAAATTTCTTCTAAGTACTTTAAACTTAAATTTTCAAAATTTTTCTAAGTACTCAAACTTAAATTTTCAAATTTCTTCTAAGTACTCAGACTTAAGTTTTCAAAATCTTTCTTAATACTTAAACTTAAGTTTTCAAATTTGTCTAAATATTTAAACTTAAGTTTTCCTACAAGTATAAATTTTCCAAAGTGCACAACGAAAACTGTTTTGGAAAATATGTCTTTAAAGTTTCTGTTGAAAACTGTTCTAAGTAAAATTAAATCCATCTTTAGACTTAGAATTTATTTTAAAAAATCCCATGAATTTTTAAAAAATCTAAGGGGAGATTCCTTCCAGGGGGAGGAAACAAAAATCTTATTTTGTTCTGATTAACTTAACTTTTTGAACCAGGGTTGCCATAAATCAAAAAGGGGGAGATTGTTGGTGCAGAAAGCACCCAAGTCGAACTTGTGTTTTGATAATGGCAAAAGGGTTCAAAAGTTAAGGTATAATATTTATCTAACATGTTACTCAATTGTGCAGGAACAGTCCCAGCGAAGGACTGCTAGGCACCTGGCGAAGGAATGCTAGGATACAAAGCCCTAGAAAAGGACTGCTAGGCACCTGGCGAAGGAATGCCAGGATACAAAGCCCTAGCAAAGGACTGCTAGGCACCTGGCGAAGGAATGTCAGGATACAAAGCCGTAGCGAAGGACTGTTAGGCACCTGGCGAAGGAATGTTGGGATACAAAGACCTAGTGAAGGACTGCTAGGCACCAGGCGAAGGACAGCTTGGTACTGAAGACAAGGCGTAGGATAGCTATGCACCTGGCGAAGGACGGCTGGGCAAAAGACCAACCGAAGGAGCCGGTTGGCATCAGGTAAATTCTCTCAAGAGGAGTAAGTGAGGGCGCGTTCCCCGTTGAGGGAAGAGTAGGCGTCGGTTCGACCTAGGGCTCCATTTTGGAGACCCAAAGTGTAACGCCCGTCTTTTCCCCCCACCTTATGGTGTGGCGAGGAAGGCGTCGTTACTCTTAACATACATGGACTTAGAGAACATCTTAATGCAGCGGAATCATTTTTTTTTCTAAACATGCTTTTAACCATGCAACTAACTCGTGAAACATTTATACATGTCTAAACTTGTCATTCATGAATCTAGTGTCATTGAACCTAGCATATTATCAACATGCATGGCATCATGATATAATCATTCCATAGCCTATTCATAGTCATCATAAGTAGCACATAACTTATCCGTAAACATCATAAGTCTTAAGTCATTCATTAGGCATACCCATCATAAACATAGCATAAAATCTAAGAAAGCATTTCAAAACTTATCATTCATACTTAAGGCATAACCATCATCTTCATTCATACTTATCATTCTTTATTCATAAAATAGGACATACATGCATAATCATGTTTCTAGTCATAAACATTACCTTGGTTCATAAAGCTTGCATGATCTTGATACATAAATAAACATGCACTTCAGACATGATACATTTCATCTAGCATACAGAATCCTAGTATTCATCATAAGGCATGGATGATAAGCCACGTATAAATAGGGCGTATACTACTAGGGTTCATGACATTCATTCTAAAACATGCACATACCTTCATAAACCATAAATCTATTATAATCATTTATCAACATACATGCATCATTCTAATTATCATAACATATTCCTATCTCAATTTCATATAGTCATGGTATATGATCTAAATATTCATGGGTGAAGCATAACATAAAATCTAACATACATAATCATGTGATATAACACATAAACAAAGATTTTTGTACATAAAGGTCCTTACCTCATGCTTAACTACCTACTATTATCATGGTGACTTATAAGCATGCATTCTTGAGATCTTAACCCAAACCAAACCTTAGGTTTGGGTCTTGGCCGAAACCCTAAGGGGCCATGGATCCTTAGAAAAATTTGCATAGTCATGGTCAACATCCAATCCCTTGCATACTATGTCATAGGAACCCATTGGGACCCTTGATTGGTTTTAACCCTAAGCCCTAGACCTTATTCATGCTTTGGCCGAAACCCTTGGAAAGTAATAGGCCCATAGAAAATTCATATAAGTCACCATTTTCATTAATAACATATCATAGCAAAACATACTAATCATGCTTGGAGGTTTGAAAGTTAAACCTAGCCCTATACTTGATGTGGCCGAAACCCTCAAGGGGTTTTAGGGTGCCAAAAACTTCCCTAAATCATAAGTTATGTCCTACATACTATCATAAAATTTTCAAGAGCACAAAAGAGAATTTACATCATCTCTAACCCCACAAAAGCATCCTTGGCCGAAACCCTAAAGTTCCTCTTCATGGTTTCTTCAACTTAAATCTTAAACAAAATTTTAAATCTTGTTAAGCATCAAGGAACAATCATACCACAGGTGAGAAGGATCTTACCTTGGGTTGTCTTCGGTTTTTAGACCTTAAAAAGAGAAGGAAAATGGAAATCCCTTTGACACTTGAACCTCCCTTGCCCATGTAACCTTGGAAGAGAACCTAGATCTTCCAAAATAGAGCCCTTGGTGGAACTTTTCCTAAGGGGGAGAGCACCTTGAGGTTTCAGCTAGAGCAAGGAGGAAGAAGAAATGAAGAGGAGAAGGGAAATTGTAACTCCCTTACCATCTTTATACCACATTAAAAGGGGCAAGTGAAGAGTCATGGTGTCTCTTCTCTTGATGACTCTTCATTTTTCCTAAGCCTTAACTAAGATCCACTTCATTCCCTCATAGCACTCCCTTGCTAGGTGAATTGGTTAGTGCATGCTTGGTTGTACAAGAGGTCCAAGGTTCAATCCTTGGTGCATGCACTAATTTCCTATTTTATTTTTTATTTTATTTCGAAATTTCTTTAAAAATTCCACCATAATTATGTTAATATTTCTCATTAAATTCTATTTATTTTTATATTAAATTCTACCTAAAATTCACCAATAATCATGGTACTAGAAAACCCATATAAAGCCCATTAATACTTAGTTTCTCAATTTAAATGGGAAAACCATGGGTTCCTAGGCTAAGGTTCATAATAATATTTCTAGGTCCTTCGGAAAATTATCTAGGCATGCTTAATATTTTAAAGAAAATTTTAAGAAAATTTTCCGGGTCGTTACACAAAGTCAGAACCAAGATAGCTAAGGCTGTATAAATCTAACATATTATTGCTCTATGTTATTTTGTACTAACCCTGGATGCAGGACCGAAGGAATGAGAGTCTGCAGCTCAGAGAGCCTCAAAGGAGTGAGGCAGAAGCTGAGTAGGGCACCCGGAGTGTCCCGGGCGCCCCCAAGGTGAATATAAAAAGGAAGAAGAGCAAATGTACGCTTTGACAGCTTATGGGCGGGGCGCCCCCGTGCTCCCGGGCGCCCCCGTGCTCCCGGGCGCCCCCGTGCTCCCGGGCGCCCCCATGCTCCCGGGTGCCCCGGATGGTCCGGGCGCCCCCATCTCAAGCAAACGAAGCGGAAGCCAGCGAGAAGCCAACGGATAAGAGTCAACCCGGTCAACCCGGGCACCCCCAGCATCCCAGGTGCCCCCGTCAACGTCTGATCCCAAGTTTAAAGGGATCAGAGCTGGCCGAGAGGAACTTGGATCAGTTGACACGTGGGGGGCGCCTCCGACGTTCCGGGCGCCCCCATGGGCTATAAAAAGGCCCTCGACCCGAAGGCTTAGAACAATCAAGTTTTCCAACGCATTCACGCTCTTCTACTCCTGCGCTCTGCTCCGGAAACCTCCCGACTTGAGATACAAGCGCTGACGACGTCCCTCTGCTCCGAAAATACAATCTACACCGGACGTCGGTAACGAAGAGCTACTTTTAAGTTTACTGTACTATTCTTGTAATACATTTTGTAAACTAGTTTTGCGCACATATAGAATTGCCAGCAGTAAACGGTCAACGACCGTGGGCCTTGGAGTAGGAGCTGACCGCGACTCCAAACCAAGTAAAAGATCTTGTGTTCGCGTTTTGTGTTTATTACTTCCGCTGCGTAATTCTCTAACTCTAATCCGAACGACTTACGATATTCACCCCCCCCCCCTCTATCGTTTCTCTAGATCCAACAGCTTCACCTAAGTCTTTCATGGAGAAACAATTCTCTAGCTACGTCTTCAATGATTGAAGTGAAGGGATATCATTTCCAATGAGGAGTATGTCATCCACATACAAGATCAGGATGATAACTGTGCTCCCAATAATCCTCTTGTAGATATAGGGTTCATCTTCATTCTTGATGAAATTGAACGCTTTGATTGCATCATTGAATCAATGATTCTAGCTTTGAGAAGCTTGCTTTAGCCCATAAATGGTCCTATGCAACTTACATATCTTTCCAGCATGCTTTGGATCTATAAAATCCTCAGGTTGTGTCATATACACATCCTCGAGTAGATTCCCATTTACGAATGCGATTTTGACATCCATCTACCAGATCTCGTAATCATGGTAAGATGCAATAGCAAGCATGATCCTGATAGACTTAAGCATCGCAACTGCTGAAAAGGTTTCATCATAGTCGATACCATGAATCTGTTGGGACCGGGTGCATGTTGACATGGATACGGGTTCGTAATTTAAAATTTTAATTACGTGCAACGGAAGACTTAACATAAATAATTTCTCAAATTATTTTAATCACGTATCTAGCATGCAACCTTATGTTGTAGAGACATGATCATACATTTAAAATTTTACAGAAAGTAAACTAATTTACTTAATACCTCGCGTAACTCATAGAAAGGGATGAGATCCAATCGTAGTGTCCCTTGGAAGCTCCGCCTCTATTCGTGTCCAAGCCGAGTTCTCTTCGGGATGACTTCGCAAAGCCACGAGTTTCGTGCCGACAAGTACTACTAGATTCTCCAAAGGCACGACAAGAATATCAAGAGAGAGAGATGGAAAACTAACCAACAAACGAAAAACGGAATCAAGATTCCGGGAGGAAGGAAGGAGTCGCGACCCACTTCTTCTTCTTCTTCGGCACCTTCTTGGTGGAGGTGGCTCACGGCAACCCTAGGGGAGCCCTCTAGGGCCGGCGCCTACTAGAGGAGGGAGAGGGAGAGAAGGAGAGGAAGAGAGGCTAGGCAAGAATCCTTGATCTCTTGAATTAATTTCCAAGCCTTGCCTTTGCACCTTTATATAGTAGCCTCTTTATCGCCAAGTCTCCTTTTTAACGGAATAAATTTTTCATAAGAAATTTATCTTATAAATTTTTCTATGAATTATTCCGTTATGCCAAGTTTTTATTATAACTTAATTTATAATAAAAACAACCATGTCTCCCCTTTTATTATGGAATAAATTTTACAAGAAATTTATCTTATAAATTTCTTATGAATTATTCCGTTATGCCAAGTTTTTATTATAACTTAATTTATAATAAAAACAACCATGTCTCCGCTTTTATTATGGAATAAATTTTACAAGAAATTTTTCTTATAAATTTTTCTTATCATGGAAAAATCAATTCATAATTGATTTTATAAAATAAAATAAACCAATCCATGTTTCATTTTAATTTCCATAAAAGAATAAATTTCTATAAATTTCTTTATCATGGTAAATCAATCCATTATTGATTTATAAAATAAAATAAACCAATCCAAGGTTTATTTTAATTTCCATGAAAATAAATCTCTTTATATAAATTTCTTTATATAAATTTCTTTATCCATAATTTTATAAAACAAACCACGCGCGGTTTATTTTATAATTTGAACCAAACAATTTGGTTCTCCCTCTTATTGTGGCCGGCCAAACCAAAGAGGGTGGGGACCCTCTTTGGCCGGCCAAACCAATGCCGTAACCGTACGAATTAAACTCATTTAATTAATCCAATAAGTCTTCAAAAGACTTAGCCATTTTATGCTTCCGATGCGTCTCTGAAAAATTCAGATTCGACTTATCTCTCTTGATCGGAAAATCCAATTTTCAACTCGTTTTAAATCCCTCGGATTACTTGTAGTGCGTGTGACTAAATAGGCTTTCAATTTATGTTGGCCGTCTATAATTAACCAATCATAGAACGATCATGAGTGGCACCTAGTAGTACATCATGATCCCCAATTAATCGAAAGATCAACGGTTGACCTCAGAATTAATTCTGAAACCCTTCAGCAGCTCTAATGAATCGTGCCCCATTCCCTTCACCATCTTATACCCACTTGGTTTAGGATACGGTCTATGTGTGTCAGTCCCCACTAGGCTAAATACGTCACACCTAGCCCAAGTAATGTCTTTCTCGTCCAACGGATTCTAATTACTCTCATGTCTTTCAGAGACTCATACTCTGAACATGTCATGCTCTGGCCAGAGGCTTTCAGTAACAATCCGACGATAGGCCTTGGGTATACATCCCCTCGCAAGGAGTGGTGAATCCTTTGTAGGCTGTTCAAACATCTTCGGGCACTTCGGCTTATACCCAACCATCCTGGGTTCACACCTCCTTGGAGATGCTTGCTTAAGATGTTAAAGTATAAGTCTCCATGACCAAGATGACTTGAACATCGCAAGTCAAAAGAACATCGCACTTAAACCGCAGTAAGAACTTCACTGACATTTCTATGTGTAGACTACCATGTGAAGTTTTACAGCCAGTCACTCCAATGAACTAGTTCCCTTAACTAGCATTCATGTTTATCTCCGGACATCCCAATGTCTCCAGCCAGTGAGAATCAGCTGATTAGAGAATAACCCATGCTAGTCTCAACAGAATTGATAGTGTCCTTATTTATCAATTCATCTACTAGGGACAATTTCAATACTTCACAATTGCACATGTAGAGATAATCACTATTTGTGAATTCATCACAAATTCTCTCATGCTGTGAATTATATTGTGGACATTCAGTAAATGAGTTTATGATCCCAATCAAATACACAGACATGCATACTCAAATAGTGAATATTCATTTATTAAAATAAATGTTTACAATCATAAGGCGATTGCCTTAGGACACTTCTCTCATATTACTAACAGAATCTACTTGAAACCTTTAGCTAGCAATCGTCCTTTATAGGTATGCATAAGACCATCCATGTCTGTCTTTCTTTTAAACATCCACTTATACCCAACGGGTTTAATTCCCTCAGGTGGATCAACCAAAGTCCTTACTTGGTTAGTGAACATGGATTCCATTTTGGACTTTATAGTCTCTAGCCATGTCTCAGAATCTATGCTCATCATAGCTTCTTGATAGGATGTAGGATCGTTTAACTCAACAAGCATAACTTCATCATAGTCAGACAAGAGAAATGAGTATCTCTCAAGCTGACGAAGTATCCTATCAGATCTGCGAAGTGGTTGGTCTACTTGAACAAGTTGTTGCTCTACAACATCTTGTGCAACAATCTCATGATCCACAACATTTCGTGGTGCCTGTTCAATGTCCATCAAAGGCCTTAGTACCATCTGCATCTTGAACTTCTTCAAGATGGATTTTACTCCCACTATTTCTTCTAGAAATAAATTCTCTTTAGAGAAAAATTCCATTTCTAGCGATAAACACATTGCCTAGTGTGGGATTGTACAAGTAATATCCCTTTATTTTCTTAAGATATCTTACAAAATAGCACTTATCATATTTGGGTCCATGTTTATCTGAGACTTGACGTCGAACGTAAGCCTTACAACCTCAAATTCTCATAAAAGACATCATGGGACTCTTCCCATTCCATATCATATATGGTGTCTTTATGACGACCTTTGATGGAGCTCCGTTAAGTGTGAAAAGAGTCGTCTCAAGAGTGAATCCCCATAAGGAAGTAGGAAGATCTGTCTGACTCATCATTGATCGTACCATATCTAATAGAGTATGATTTTTCCGCTCAGACACACCATTCCATTGAGGTGTTCTAGGTGGAGTGAGTTGGGATATGATATCACGCTCTGCTAGATGGTCACGAAACTCTTGGATAAGGTATTCACCCCCTCAATCTAATCAAAGCATCTTAATACTCTTGCCAAGTTGGTTTTGTACTTCACTCTTGAATTCTTTAAACTTTTCAAAGGATCCCGACTTGTGTTTCATGAGATACACATAGCCGTATCTACTAACATCATCGGTGAAAGTGATGAAGTACTGATAGCCTCCTCTAGCTACGATATTGAATGGGCTACATACATCAGTATATATGAATCCTAACAAGTCTGTCGCTCTTACGCCATGTCCACTAAATGGAGTCTTGGTCATCTTGCCTAGAAGACAAGATTCACATGTCTCATATGATTCAAAATCAAATGAGTCCAGTAATCCATCCTTATGGAGTTGGGATATGCGTCTCTCATTTATATGACCTAAGCGACAATGTTAGAGATATGTTTGGTTCAAATCATTTAGTTTGAACTGTTTAGTATTTATGTTGTAGATTGGGTTCTCTAAGTCTAGAATATAGAGTCTATTCATAAGTGGTGCACTATAATAGAACATGTCATTTAACATTATAGAACAACATTTGTCCTTTATGATAAATAAAAAGACTTTTTTGTCCAAACTAGATACAGAAATTATGTTCTTGGTTAGTGCAAGTACATAAAAGCATTCCTCTAGTTCTAAGATAAGTTCAGTAGGCAATGACAAGGAATATGTTCCTACAGCTATAGCAGCAACTCTTACGCCATTGCCTACATGTAGGCCCACTTCGCCCTTTCTCAACGATCTAGCTCTTCGAAGGCCCTGCACATTAGTACAAATGTGAGATGCACAATCGGTATCTAATACCCAAGAAGAGGAAATAGATAGATTGACTTCTATATCAAAAATACCTGAGGTAGAAGTCTCACTTCTTTTCTTCTTTACTTGCTCTAGGTAGAGTTTACAATTCCGCTTCCAATGTCCGGTCTCACCATAGTAGAAGCATGCCCCATCTTTATGCACCCCGCCTTTGGCCTTCAGTGCAATACAGTTGGTCTTGCCTTTGGCTTGGGTCTTACCCTTGCCCTTAGGCTTTCATTTGTCATTGCTCTTCTATACCATCAGTACATTATTGGTCTTGGTTTTCTTGAGATTGAGTTCAGCAGTTCTCAACATGTTGAGCATCTCAGGCAATGGCTTGTCAATTTCGTTCATGTTATAGGTCATGACAAATTGATTGTACCCTTTCGACAACTATTGCAGGATAAGGTCCGTGGTCAATTCTTGACCCAGTGGAAATCCTAATCTTTCAAGGTTCTCAACATACCCAATCATCTTGAGTAGGAACGTTCTTACGGGAGTTCCTTCTTGCATCTTGCATGAAAATAGGACCTTAGATACCTCAAACCGCTCGTGCCTAGCTTGTCCTTAATATAGTTGATTTAAGTGCTCAACCATATCATGTGCATCCATGCAAAGTAAAAGAGCTACGACGAAGCTCTACGACCAAGGAGGCTCCAGGAAGAAGTGCATGGCACTTTGGACTTCCAGAGTTGGCCGAGTTTTTTTTTTGTTTGCTTTTTATTAACGAGTTGTATTTATTTATTACTTTTGTGCTTGTAATTCGAACTATAAGACGGGTATTCTCCTCCTCCAAAAATTCTGAAAAGGAGACCATTAGTGGGCTCACGCCGAGTACATAGGCCTTGGACGTACTGACCCTAAGGGGTCGGGAGCCAAGTTAATAAACCCGCTTGTCTCCTGTCTTTCTTTACTTTATTTTTTATTTCTGCTACATACTAACCCTGATAGAAAGACGAACAAACAACAAAATTCCAGCAAAATGTTCGAGTCGATATTCACCCCCTCTATTGATCGACACTGATCCCACAAGTGGTATCAGAGCAGGTCGTTCTTCACCGGAGTAACAGCCGAAGGAGCAACAACCCCAAGAATTGAGGGGGAGCAAGGGTGAATACATGTATATTTTAAATTATATCAATTTTTAAGTTTCATATTATTTGTTTTAAGTACAGGGAGAGAGGACACTATAAAAACCAAGTGTGTTACTCGTATGGTTCGATCTTCACCACCAGTGGTAAAGGAGGTACCAGTGCTAGGAGTCCAGAGGGACAAGAGCCACATCAGGTGCTTCAAATGTCAAAAGCAGGGCTACTACAAGAATCAATGTCCGACCACGGTAAAGAAGGTACGAAAAGCCAATTTTTACAAAAATATTTTTCAATTTCCTGCAAAATTAGATCTTCCTGCTAAATTAAATTATCTACACAATAAGTTAAATGTATTGCATGACAAATTAGTTAATAATGGATCCAACGTTGATAATAGTAAGACACAAAATATTAATTCTTTAATCCTTAGTATTAATGCCATGATTTTTAAAATTAATTCTAATACTTTTACTGATAATTCTAACAACTCTAAGGATAATGAAAATATTTCAATTAACAAATTTTCTAATAATTCTAACAACTCTAGGAATAATAATATCTTAATTAATAATATTATTGTTAATTCTGATATTTTGAGAATAATGATGAAATTATTGTTGATAATTCTAATATTTTTGAAAATAATATTGATGATAATAGTCAACTCTTAATTGACAATTCTACTGCCTTTGAATATAATGATACAACTTTAATTAATAACCCTGAAAATTATTTCACCTCTTATGAAGATATTGATACAATTTCTAAATATAACTCTGAAGATGAGGATGAAGATGAAGATGAATTTATTAGAATTAAAACTATATTTAATAAGGTTTACAAAAATTTAAATAAAGCAGAATTATTAATCAAATATGAAAAAGAAATAGTAGATGATTCAAATATTTTTGAATTAATGGAAATGATGCAACTAGACCCAAAATTATTAATAATTTAAAACTTAATTAATTATTAATAATTTAAAACTTAATTAATTCTTAATAATTTAAACCTTAATTAATTCTTAATAATTTCAACCTTAATTAATTCTTAATAATTTCAACCATAATTAATTCTTAATAATTTAACCTTTAATTAATTCTTAATAATTTAAGCATTAATTAATTCTTAACAATTTAAACATTAATTAATTCTTAACTAATTAAATCATAATAACTCAAATCTTAATTAATTCTTAATAACTTAAATTATAATTAATTCTTAATAACTTAAAACATTATTAATCCAAAATAACCTAAAGTTTAACTAACTCTTTACAACTTAAATCATTAATTAAATCATAACAACTTAAAATCTTGATTAATTCTTAAATCTTAATTAATTAATAATTCAATACTTAATTCATCAAAATCCACGAACTAAATTTTAATTAATTGCCTCTAATTATAAAACTAAATAAATTCTACCCAACTGAAACCTCCAACTAAATAACAATAAATATGTCAAAGTGGGTTGCCATATTTATGGTTTCACATGGTCTGTATCAAATCGAGAATTTAATAATTTATTAGAAACATAATTAAAATGTTTTGACCTGATTGACTCATGCATAAATGTCATGCTGATGCATCTACTTATCTTTTCTTATATATTTGTCATGTCATCCATGTTTTGTTTTCTGCATCATTTAGAATGGATAGATAGGAAAAAGATTGGTTGATACTTGCGTAACCTAGTACCAGGGTGGGGAGTGATGATAATACGTTAGTGAAGCTTGGTTTATTAAGTCAGGAAGGGTAAGGAGTACCCGACCTAGTCGACCTGGCTATGTGGAACTAGCCGAAGCTACCTCGCCACATCCTAGGCTAGTAAGACCAAAGTTTTTCAATGAGTAAATTAAAAGTATTATTTCGCTTTGTCTAAGGAAAGGGTTGATGATCCAATAAGGCTACGGCCAAAGAAGACCTCTGTGCCTCACTAAGACCTGGAAGCCAATTATTGAAATCTACTTTTGAATTACAAATTGTTAAACTTGAATCTAACTCACGGTCAAGCAATCTATAAAATTAAAATTAAAAAAAGTATTCAAGCATCTCACAAACAACTATAAGGCAACCGTACTTGCTTGTATTGCGAGACTTAGAATGGGTGAGATATTAAGGACTAATTAATTGACAAATGTTTTTCAAAATATTTTCAAAATCTTTAGGATATGTTCTTAAAAATCAATTTTTAAAATAATGTTTAAACATAATAATGTTTTAATGAATTTCATGGTTGATTGGGTGCTTAGCTATAAATACATATTTTAAAAATTATATATATTTTCGAAAATTATTTGACCTACACTTAGACACAAACCTTCTAGGTCAACACTAAAGTCCCATAAGCCACTTAGGTAGAGGTCCTTGTAGTTAACAAGGGTAGCCAGAAGGTGTCAGGTTCATGAGAAGTCTTTTTTTTTGCGGATTTTTATTTTTAGAAAACTATTTCTCAAAATTTATTCTTTTCAAAAATTTATATTTTTTCAAAATGGTTTGTGCTTTAAAAATTATTATCATTTCTTTCAAAATGCATTTCAAAAAATATTTTTCAAGAACATATTTCAAAATATTTTTCAAAAATTATTTCCTTGAAAGTTATCATATTCTTTCAAAAATATTCATCGAAAATTGCTTTAATTACTCTTATGATTTGGATAAACTCTAAAGGCACTTAGAAAGCTTTCTTTATGATCTATAAGAGTTCCTAAGATTGTGTCAGATTTAGGGGGAGTCCAAGTTAAATGAAATTAATGTGTTAATCATGATTATTTCAAAATATTTCTTAAATTTTTTTAACTCAGAGGAAGTTTAAAGCAAACCCTAAGACTCAGAGGAAGTTTAACTTGTGGTCAATAAGATTCCTAAGACTGTGTCAGGTTTAGGGGGAGGTTCAAATTAAAAGAATTATTAGAAATTTTAAAAATGTCATATGTTCATAAAACCAATATCTTTTTTAAAAAAAATACTTTTGAAAATACAATATTCTCAATTCGAAAATCTTGTCTTTTGGAATACCTTTGAAAATAATTTTTACTTGAGTTTGGAAAATTTTCTAAGGCACTTAGGAAATTTTTCCTTGTAGTTAACAAGATTTCCTACGATTGTGTCAGACTAGAAAAAAAACCAAATCAAGAAAATTATTATTTTCAAAACCAAATTCCATTGAAAATATTCATTTATGGAAAATCTCTAAGACACATAGGAATTTTCTTGTGGTCAACAAAATTCCTAGGATTGTGTCAGACTTAGGGAAGTTCAAATATTTTTAAAAAAAATTGGTGCAATGATATTTAAAGTACCTAGTGCCTTTTATTTTCTAGAACAAGTGCTTAGTTTTTTTTATAAAAAAAAGGGGAAGAGTTTTGAATGTCATTTTTCAAAATATATATATATATATATATATTATCTTCAAAAGGGGGAAAGAGATTATCTTAAAAGTGGAAGAGAGGCTTAACATTAGATTTTTTTTTCAAAATCTTATTGTTGGTGCAAATTTATTTTCCGTTATTTCCTTTTGATGTGTGACAAAGGGGGAGAGAGGCTTAGTTAGATTTTTTTTTAATTTCTCCCAAGTGTTAAACATAGAACCCTTAGACCCAACCTAACATAAGATTATTGTCAAACAACAAAAGGGGGAGATTGTTGGTGCAAAATGTATTAGTGATGAACAGTCATCCTCCAGTGTTTCGATGTTTGACAATATACTAAAGTTAGTGACAATATATATGTTAGACAATATACTAAGGGTGGTCAAAGTGATGAAGCGTTAAACTAAACAGGACCTTATGTTTGGTAGGGTAAACTCAGGTTTGATCAGTTTGACAAAGGGATAGCCAAACAGAATCTGATATTTGGCAAAGTGAATAGAACCCAGCGTTAGTCAGTTTGACCAAGGGATTAAACCAAACCGGACTTTAGGATTGGGATTATATTTATCTGAAGATTGGAAAAAGTCTAGTCAGGATCAATATGACTAGCAAAGAAGTGATTAAGTTGGAAGAAATCGTAGCAAGAGAAGCTAGGTGAAAGAAATCCTAGTGAGTGAAGCTAGGTGAACTAAATCATGGTGAGTGAAGCTAGGTCCTAGCAAGGGAAGCTAGGTGAAAGAAATCCTAGAGAGTGAAGCTAGGTGAATTAAATCATAGTGAGTGAAGCAAGGTGGACTATGTCATGGTGAGTGAAGCTGGGCACGAAGTCTTGGTCCGGGGGAATGCGCACTAAGTCCTGGTTGGGGATCGGGTAACGGAGTCTTAGCCGACCAAGGATTACGGACAGAAGTAGAGACAGGTTGAGGTTAGACATCTCGAGATACGAGTTCTCGGAGGCCGAACAAAAGTCCAACTAGAAGACCCGGTTGGCAAAAGCATAGTCGAGCGGGAATTACGGGCAAAAGTAGAGACGGGTCGAGGTCAGACATCTCGATATTCAAGTTTTTAGAGGCTGAGCGAAAGTCCAACCGGAGGTCCCGGTTGGCAAAGGTAACTTCTCCAGTGTGAAGTAGGTGAGGACGTGTTCCTCGGGAAAGTGAACATTAGGCGTCGGTTTGGCCTAGGGTTTCTGGTGAAATCCAAAGTCAAAACCAATAAATTAAGGCTGAGATTATTTGTGTTTTTGTCTTATGTTTATTGTCTTACTGGTACCTGGAGTTGGAGGCAAGATGGGAGAGCAAACACAGGATAAACGCAACCTGGGATGAACCTTCTTGGGTGCCTGAAGAATTAGGCTCCCAAGAGAGGTTGGGCGCCCCAGTTGGGGGCAGCCCCTCCCAGGTGCCTGGTAAGCCAAGCGCTTGAGGCTTCCTAGGTGCCTGGAAAGGCCAGCTCTATCCTTGCTGTGATTTCAGTGCTGAGATGAAGTTTTGACCGCGATGTGACAGTCGCCCATGAGCTCACAGGCGCCCGAGAAGTCAGTATGTAAAGGGGTTCGACCCCTCACTTCAGTACAACAACTTTCACATCTGTCTAAGCATTCTCTACAAAGCAAAAGTGTTACGACGAAGCTCTACGACCAAGGAGGCTCTAGGAAGAAGTGCACAGCAATTCGGACTTCCAAAGTTAGCCAAGTTTTTTTTTTGTTTTCTTTTTATTTATGAGTTGTATTTATTTATTACTTTTGTGCTTGTAATACGAATTGTAAGATGGGTATCCTCTGCCTCTGGAAATTTCGGAAAGGACACCATTAGTGGACTCACGCTGAGTACATAGGCCTTGGACGTACTGACCCTGGGGGTCGGGAACCAAGTAAATAAACCCGCTTGTCTCCTGTCTTTCTTTAGTTTATTTTTTATTTCTGCTGCTTACTAACCCTGATAGAAAGACGAACTAACGTCGAAATTTCGGCAAAACGTTCGAGTCGATATTCACCCCGGGCTATCGACTGGCACCGATCCCACATTGGTCACATTCCAAAGTGGCTATAATAAATCACAAATTGACTTTTTTATGATTAGAAAGAGATATAGGAAGATTTGTAAAGATTATAAGGTCATCCCTGGAGAAAGCTTAACTACCCAACTTAAATTATTAGTGTTTGATTACGCCTTAATCATAATATAAATAGACAGAAAATATACACAACTCCTAGAATTAAGTGGTTGAAGTTAAAGAATGGGAAGCAAAACATATTAAAGGAGAAGGTAGGAATACAAGCATTAGATGCAATATACAGTAACGCTAATACGACATGGGATAAGATGGTATCAAAGTTGAATAGTAGTTAAAGGTATACTCGGTGAGTCAAAGGGATATGCACCACCAAGTAAGAAATCTTGGTGGTGGAATGAGAAAGTACAAGAGAAAGTGATGGAAAAACAAATAGCCTATAGGGAATTATATATTTGTAAGAACGAGAAAAACTTAAAAAAATATACAATAACTAAGAAGAGGCTAAAAATTAGTAAATGAAGCAAAAGATAAAACTTTTGAATGATTATATCAAAACATCTATACAAAAGTAGAGGAAAGAGGCATTTGTAAAATAGTTAAAGCAAGAGAGAGGAAAATAAAAGATCTTACCCAAATAAGATGTATTAAAGATGAATGCAATAGAGTACTAGTAAATAATAGCGAAATAAAAGAGCGGAGGAGGATTTACTTTCATCAACTTTTTAATGAAAGTTTAGGGAATCAACTTAACTTAGTCAATTTAAGTAGTTTAAATGAGTATAGAAATTTTAATTTTCATCATAGAATTCAAACCTCAGAACTAGAACAAGCTTTGAAAGGGATGCAAAATGAAAAATCTGTGGGACCAGATGATATCCCAATAGAGGTATGGAAGTGCATAGGGAAACTATGTATTAAATGGCTTATAAAATTATTTAATATAATATTGAAAATAAAAAAAATGCATAATCAATGGAGGGTAAGTACTCTAGTTCCCTTATATAAGAACAAAGGAGATGTACAAAATTGTGTAAACTATAGCGGCATTAAACTAAATGAGGCATACCATTAAACTTTAGGAAAGAGTACTAGAAAAAAAATTAAGGAAGGAGTCCACGGTGATGGAAAATCAATTTGGGTTCATGCTTGGAAGGTCAACAATAGAAGTTATACATCTTCTTAGATAATTAATTAAATTATCCGGAGCAAAAGAAAGATCTACACATGGTATTCATTGATTTAGAAAAAGCTTATGATAGGGTTCTAAGAGAAATTATATGGAGAATTCTAGAAAAGAGAAACGTTAGTGTAATATATATTGAACTAATTAAGGATATGTATGAGGATGTAATGACCAGAGTGAAGACTTCAGGCGAATTAACTGAAGCATTTCTAATAAGGATAGGGTTACAACAAGGATCAGCTCTAAGTCCTTATCCTTTTACACTAATCATGGACGAACTCACTGGGCATATTCAAGATATAGTACAATGGTGCATATTGTTTACAGATGATATCATTTTGATAGATGAGAAACATTAAGCAGTAAATGCAAAACTAGAATCATGGTAGGAAATACTAGAACTGAAAGATTTTAGGCTTAGTAGAGTAAAGATATAATATATGAAATTTAAATTTAGCAATATTAGATGTAATGTGATAATTGTTAAAATAGGAGATGATGAGTTGTCTTAAACTGAGAACTTTAAGTATTTATGATTATTTTTGCAAAGTCATGGAGGGATTGAGAGAAATGTCTTATATAGAATATAAGCAGGATGGTTAAAATGGAGGTTAGCGTCGGGTGTTTTATGTGATCGTAAAGTACTTCTAAAACCTAAAGGGATGTTTTACAAAATTGTAGTTAGATCTGCTATGTTATATGATGTTGAATGATGGGCTATGACTCGGGTACATGAACAAAAGATAAAAATTGTAGAGATGAGGATGTTAAGGTGGATGTGTGAACATATGAGGATGGACAAAATAAGGAATGAGAGTATTAGAGAGAAAGTCGGAGTTGCATCTATTGAGGAAAAAATTCGAGAAACATGTTTGAGATGGTACGGACATGTACCTAGATGACCAATAAATGCCCCTATTAGGCGATATGAAACTATGATAAATATGCACGTTAAATGAGGGAGAAGAAGACCAAAAAAGCCTTGGTTGACAACAATAAAACAAGATAAATTTTATTTAAATATATATAATGATATAATAGGGGACAAAACCCAATGGCATAGAAGGATCCATATAGCTGACCCCACCTAGTGGGATAAAGCTTGGTTATTGTTGTTATTGTTGTAAATAGCTAGCCCTCTATAACTAGGAAGAATGAACAACAATTGTATTTTATTTTTCTACAATTTATCTGAGCTATTCAATGTCTGTAAGACGCTTCTCCACATATAACGAAAGAGTTTGCATTAGTGTAACATTTCAACACCTTGGATTAACAACCATCATGGTTGCAATCAAGTTATTCTAGTTTCTCTTATGGTTGTCTTTATTGTTATTCATGTTTACTTTAACTACCTAGACTAATCTGGTATCTTTGTTGAGATTTATGCAAAAGAAATAGTATTTATTTGTAGGGCTTTTCACCCCCTCTAGCCGACCTGCACGGGACCTACACTTTCTTATATTCTTTTTCATACTCTTGAATATGGAAATTGATGCCACTTACATGACTTGCTTTCTAACTCCTCAACCCACGAGTAACCATCTCGCCCTATCCTGGTAGTAAGTTAAGCAAGTGTCAAGCAAGCCTGAGTCATTATCTAACCATTCTTAATTAAGCATAAAAATAAACTAATTATGCAAATTAAAGCATTAAATCATACAAACATGGAATTTTATTTTACAACAAAAATAGTTTTTCAATTAACTCTCTCTAGATCTGCAACGACCCGGCCCATTTGGCGGCCCATTCGGCGACCCCTTATTTTTCTGTGGGTCGTCGACCGTCGACCGTGTCGTTACCTTACTTAGGCCTTCCCACCCCTGGCCAGTGGATTTTTGCCTTCCCGAGGATTCGAACTCTAGACCTCCAGGATAAAGTACTAGAGTTTATGAATCTGGTAACCAACTGAGCCTGGCTCAATTGGTTACCAGATTCATAAACTCTAGTACTTTAGCCTGGAGGTCTAGAGTTTGAATCCTGGGAAAGGAAAAAATCACTGGCTAGGGGTAGGAAGACCTAAGTAAGGTAACGGCACGGTCGACGGTCGACGATCCATAGAAAAATAAGAGGTCGCCGAATAGGCAGGGTCGTTACAAAAAAAGGTGCTTTTTTTATTGTAACGACCCGACCCATTTGGCGGCCCATTTGGCGACCCCCTTATTTTTCTATGGGTCGTCAACCGTCGACCGTGTCATTACCTTACTAGGTCTTCCTGTTAGTGATATGAGAGAAGTGTCCTAAGGCAACGCCT
Organism: Boesenbergia rotunda; assembly: GCA_024364735.1. Lineage (NCBI taxonomy): Eukaryota > Viridiplantae > Streptophyta > Magnoliopsida > Zingiberales > Zingiberaceae > Boesenbergia > Boesenbergia rotunda. The sequence continues at coordinate 85,207 of JAGFNQ010004064.1, forward strand.
TATGATTGTTAACATTTATTTTAATAAATGATAATTCACTATTTGAGTATACATGTTTGTGTATTTGATTGGGATCTTAAACTCATCTACTGAATGCCCGCAATATAATTCACAGCATAAGAGAATTTGTGATGAAATCACAACTAGTGATTATCTCTACATGTGCAATTGTGAAGTATTGAAAGTATCCCTAGTCGATGAATTGATAAAAACGGACACTATCAATTCTGTTGAGACTAGCATGAGTTATTCTCTAATCAGCTGATTCTCACTGGCTGGTGGCATTGGAATGTCCGGAGATAAACATGGATACTAGTTAAGGGAACTAGTTCATTGGAGTGACTAGCTGTAAAACTTCATATGGTTATCTATACAGATATGTCAATGAAGTTCTTACTGCAGCTTAAGTGCGATGTTCCTTTGACTTGCGGTGTTCAAGTCATCTTGGTCATGGAGACTTATACTTTAACATCTTAAGCAAGCATCTCCAAGGAGGTGTGGACCCAGGATGATTGGGTATAAGCCGAAGTGCCCAAAGATGTTTGAACAGCCTATAAAGGATTCACCACTCCTTGCGAGGAGATGTATACCCAGGCCTATCATCAGATTGTTACTCAAAGCCTCTGGCCAGAGCATATCATGTTTAGAGTGTGAGTCTCTTAAATACATGAGAGTAATTAGAAATCCAAAGGACGAGAAAGACACTACTTGGGCTAGGTGTGACGTAGTCAGTCTAGTGGGGACTGACACAAACAGACCATGTCCTGAACCAAGTGGGTATAAGATGGTGAAGGGAATGGGGCACGATTCATTAGAGCTGCTGAAGGGTTTCAGAATTACTTCTGAGGTCAAACCGTTGATCTTTCGATTAATTGGGGGTCATGATATGTACTACTAGGTGCCACTCATGATCGTTCTATAATTAGTTGATTATAGACGACCAACATAAATCGAAAGCCTATTTAGTCACACGCACTACGAGTAATCCGAGGGATTTAAAACGAGTTGAAAATTGAATTTTCCAATCAAGAGAAATAAGTCGAATCTGAGTTAATCAGAGGCGCAACGGAAACTTAAAATGGCTAAGTCTTTTGAAGGCTTATTGGGCGAATTAAATGAGTTTAATACGCGATCGGTTCGGCTCGGTTTGGCCGGCCAAAGAGGGTGTCAACCCCCTTTGGTTTGGCCGGCCACATAAAAGGGGAGAAACCAATTTATTTGGTTTAATTAATAAAATAAATCTAGCGCGATTTGTTTTATAAATTATGGATAAATAAATTTGTCTAAAGAAATTTATATAAATAAATTTATAGAAATTTATTCTTTTATGGAAATTAAAATGATCCATGAAATGGTTTATTTTAATTTTATAAAATCAATTATGAATTGATTTTTCCATAATAAGAATGTTTATAAATTTCTTATAAAATTTATTCCATAATAAAAGGAGAGAAGGTATTTATTTTATTATAAAGTTAGTTATAATAAAACTTGGCTTAAACGGAATAATTAATAAGAGAATTTATAGGATAAATTTCTTATGAAAAATTCCGTTAAAGAGAGACTTGGCAAGGGAAAGGCTACTATATAAAGGAACCAAAGGCAAGCCTTGAATTCCTAATTGAGTGATCAAGAGATCTAGTAGTTCTCTCCCTCTCTCTCTTATTATCTCCCTCTCTCTTCCCCTTAGGGTCGGCGCCCCCCATCCCCTCCTAGGGCCGGCGCCCAACCTACTCCTCCTAGGGCCGACGCACCCTCATCTCCAAGAAGTTGGCGTGAGCGACATCCACCAAGGAGGAGCCAAACAAGAAGAAGAAGAAGCGGATCACAACTCCTCTCTTCCCGGAATTTTGATTCCGTTTCTTGTTGGTTAGTTTCCATTCTTTTCTCTTGTTGTTCTAGTTGTGCCTTTAGAGAATCTAGTAGTTCTCGTCGGCACAAAACTCGTGACTTTGCGAAGTTATCCCAAAGAGAATTCGGCGTGGACGCGAATAGAGGCGGAGCTTCCATGGGACGCTACGGTTGGATCTCGTCCCTTATTTCGAGTTACGCGAGGTACTTAGTAAATTAGTTTACTTTTCCGCAAGTTTTTAATTTATGATCATGTACACACATCATAAGGTTGCTTGCTAGATACGTGGTTAAAATAATTTGAGAAATTATTTTATGCTAATTCTTCCGCTGCACGTAAAAATTTAAAATTTTACGAACTCGTATTCTTGTCAACATGCACCCGGTCCCAATAGTGGTATCATAGCCGGTTAGTGTTCGACATAATCATATAATTGTTTTGCGGAAAACTTTGTCATGATCTCAATTTTGAAAAATATTTTCAATTATGGAAACTTTCAAATTATAATAAATTTTAGATTTAGGAATTTCTAGGTTTAGAAATCCTCATGAAATTTCGCAAACTTTTGAAATTTTCTAGTTTCTGAAATTTTATAATAATTATGAAAACTTCCCATCTTTGGAAACTTTCCAATTTTGGAAATTTTTCTATTTTAGAAATTTTCCAATTTTGGAAATATGTAAGTTTTCTTTGTACCAGAAACTTACAATTATTCTGAAACCCTATTATGAAATCTCGCAACTTTGGGCACTTTCTTTCAAGAATGTCTAGACAAATATATGGACAATTAATTGACAATTAAATTTGAATTGGTTTTTAAATTGACAACAAAATTCTTTATTTTGGATTGAGCCTCGGGGAGCCGTCCAATTTAAAGTTAGTTGTTGTAATTTAATTTTCCAATTTTAAATGAGATTGTCATGTTTAATTTGGTTACGCTTCCGAAGCGACCAAATTTGATTTACGACAAATTACTTTTCTTTGGGTATCTGAGCCTCGGGGAGCCACCCTTAGAAAACGATTTGTTGTAATTAATTAAATCCATGAATAAAATATGATTTAAGAGGTGATGCTCTTACATATTGTTGTCTCCAAAATTAATTAGGAAAATGGTTTCCTATAGAGTTTTCTTAAATGAGATTCTCATGAAAATAATATGTAGTTGAATTAAGGGATTTGTCTCTTAATTTAATAAGATTTGATTTAGAGAAATCAAAGTCTTAAAACATATTATTTCCGAAATTGATTATGACAATTTAGGAAATTGTTTTCCAAAACAATTCCTTGAATAAAATATGAAATTGGAATTAGGAAATCCGGTTCCTAATTCAATTAATGAGACTTGATAAATTAAGTCACATACATACTTTATTAAGGAAATCGTTAGTCATGACATGATTATATGTCATGAATGTACTTAGAAAAGAAAGGATGAGACCCAAAACCCCTTACAAAATATTAAGGACAACACCTTCCATTAATATGGTTAGAATCGGAGTTTTGTTTCTCGTTTGGGTTGATGGACACATCCATGCCCGGCTTGAATCTCAACATGTTCAAACCATGGAATTAGTTTATGAATAATATAGTTGGAGTCAGAGGTCAATCCTTAGTTTTGGTTGTTGGACACATCCAAGCCTGACTAAACGGTTGAATGAGCTCCAACCATATTAAAATTATTTCTTGATTAATGGGTCAGCCTTAAGCTTGGAGCATCGATTTGTTGTGCCACAGCCAAGGTCGATGTAAAGAGAGGTGCAGTTGGGAGCTATGTATAATGTTGCATACTTGTTAATGAGTTAACAACCCAATGATTTATGCAAACATTCAATTAGTTGATAGCATAAAGTGATAGTTACATATATGTGATATGTAATCGGTATAATTACCTACCTTCATAGCTAAGAACAACTTGATGGCCACAGCCATGGTGGTTCTTATCTATGGTTGGATATCAACCTATTTGGAGATGTTCCTACGATCTCCCGAATTGATAAAAAGGGTTATTTAATTCGAAAATTAAATAGGATTTTATTAATGTATGTTGATACATTCTTTAATCATTCTTCTCACATAAGCTCAATTTGTATTTCTAGGATAATCACTCGATCATGTCTTCTCTGAATTTGTGTTCCATTTTGGACACCAATAAACTGACTGGGCCAAACTTCATGGACTGGCTTCGAAACCTGAGGATAGTCCTCAAGGCAGAGAAGCTTGCTTATGTCCTTGAAGATCAACTTCCCAACCGTCCTCCTGAAAATTCAACTCCAGACCAGTTTCCTGAGTTGCTCAACCTGCTGAAGACTGTAGAGCCTTCTGTGAAGCAGGATCAAAAGACGGTACTGTTAGTTGGTTCCTCGAAGAAAGGTTCTAAGAGGAAGGCCAAAGAACAGAATAAAGGAAAGAAGAAAAAGGTCAAAAAGACTGAAAAGAAACCGAAAGGAACTTGCCATCATTGTGGCAAGGAGGGTCACTGGCGAAGAAACTGCAAGGTTTATCTTGAGTCCTTGAAGAATAAGGCATCCGATACCCCATCCTCTTCAGGTATCTTCGTTATTGAATGTCACTCTATTTCCTCAAATACCTGGGTACTTGATACTACACATATATGTAATGACATACAAGGGCTAAGGAATAGAAGAAGACTCGTCAAGGGAGAAGCGGATTTGCGAGTTAGAAATGGAGCAAAGATTACTGCTGTTACCATCGGAACATATTTGCTAAAGCTCCCGACTGGACGTGTCTTAGAATTGGATAATTGTTATTTTGTTCCTTCGTTAATAAAGAACATTATATCTATTTCATGTTTGAATGAAAAAGGTTATCATTTAACTTTTAGTAACAATTGTTGTTACATAACTTTAAATGGCGTTCTTTATGGGAATGGAACTTTGTGCAATGGTATCTACACGTTAGATTTATCCTGACGTTTTCAATATCGAAGTTAGCAACAAACGTGCTCGAATAGATAATCGAATAGACTCCTACTGGCATTGTCGTCTTGGCCATGTAAGTAAGAAACGCATGACCAAATTACACCGATGTGGAATTTTGGAATCATTTGAACCCGGTTCATTTGATACATGCGAATCATGCTTAAAAGGCAAGATGACCAAATTACCCTTTTTGGAAAAGGTAATCCAGTGGGAGAATTGCTTGGTCTAATACATACTGATGTATGTGGACCAATGTCAACTCTTGCACAAGGAGGCTATAGCTACTTCATCACCTTTATCGATGATCACTCACGATTCGGGTATGTGTTCTTGATGAAACACAAATCTGAAGCTTTGAGAAATTCAAAGAGTTCAGAAATGAAGTAGAGAAACAACTTGGCAAAATATTAAAATACTTCGATCCGATCGGGGTGGTGAATACTTAAGTCAAGAGTTTCAAGAATATCTTAGGGACAATGGGATATTTCCCAATGGACTCCGCCGTAGACACCACACATAATGGTGTATCTGAGAGGCGCACCGAACCTTGATGGACATGGTTAGGTCTATGATGAATCATGCAACTCTTCCAAAATCCTTTTGGGGCTATGCACTAATGACAGCTTTTACTTGCTAATAGAGTCCCGACCAAGGTAGTCTTACTACTCCATATGAGACATGGAATAGTAAGAAACCTCACTTAACTCACCTTAAGATATGGGGTTGTCCTGCTTATGTGAAGCGGACTGTATATGATTGGATGCNATACTGATGTATGTGGACCAATGTCAACTCTTGCACAAGGAGGCTATAGCTACTTCATCACCTTTATAGATGATCACTCACGATTCAGGTACGTGATCTTGATGAAACACAAATCTGAAGCTTTTGAGAAATTCAAAGAGTTCAGAAATGAAGTAGAGAAACAACTTGGCAAAAATATTAAAATACTTCGATCCGATCGGGGTGGTGAATACTTAAGTCAAGAGTTTCAAGAATATCTTAGGGACAATGGGATATTATCCCAATGGACTCCGCCGTAGACACCACAACATAATGGTGTATCTGAGAGGCGCAACCGAACCTTGATGGACATGGTTAGGTCTATGATGAATTATGCGACTCTTCCAAAATCCTTTTGGGGCTATGCACTAATGACAGCTATTTACTTGCTAAATAGAGTCCCGACCAAGGTAGTCTATACTACTCCATATGAGACATGGAATAGTAAGAAACCTCACTTAACTCACCTTAAGATATGGGGTTGTCCTGCTTATGTGAAGCGGACTGTATCAGACAAATTGGATGCTAAGTCTGATAAATGTCTATTTATTGGATACCCTAAGGAAACAAAGGGTTACCAATTCTATCATCCCTTGGTGCTTGTTTCAAGGCATGCTGTATTTCTGAAAAAGAGTTTCTTTTACAAGAAAACAGTGGGAGTGACATTGAACTTGATGAAGTTCAAGAAACTCCAATAGACATTACAGAGACACCTAGTCTAGACCCACAACCAATAACTCATAATGATGAGCTATCAGTTGAACCTAAAACTACACCATATCTTCGTAGGTCTGATAGGACACGTAATATTCCAGAGAGATACGGATTTCTCATAAGCGAATCGAACGACGTGTTACTCATAAGCGATGACGAACCTATCAGTTATGAAGATGTTCTGAAAAATTCAGAAAGGGACAAATGGCTTGAAGCCATGAAGTCGGAAATGGATTCCATGTATGAAAATCAAGTATGGGACTTGGTTAACCCACCTGAAGGGATTAAGCCCATAGGGTGCAAGTGGGTTTTCAAGTAGAAAACCGACATGGAAGGTAATGTTGTTACCTTTAAGGCTAGATTAGTGGCAAAAGGATATCGTCAGAAACAAGGAATTGATTATGACGAAACCTATTCGCTAGTAGCTATGCTTAAATCCATTCGGATGCTCCTAGCCATAGCAGCTCATTATGATTATGAGATATAGCAATGGATGTGAAAACAGCTTTCCTTAATGGAAACCTGCTTGAGGATGTATACATGATACAACCTGAAGATTTCACATCGGTTGACAAAACCAAAGTATGCAAGCTTCGACGATCCATATATGGACTGAAGCAAGCATCTAGGAGATGGAACATCCGTTTTGATGAGACAATCAAAGAGTCTGATTTCTCACAAAATCCTGACGAACCTTGTGTGTACAAGAAGGTTAGTGGGAGTGCAGTCGTATTCCTAGTATTATATGTCGATGACATATTACTTATAGGAAATGATATATCAGTCTTACAGACAGTTAAAATTTGGTTGTCCAAAACATTCTCCATGAAAGACCTGGGAGAAGCAACCTATATCCTTGGGATTAGAATCTATAGAGATAGATCAAAACGGTTGCTTGGTCTTTCACAGTCTACATATATAGACCGAGTGCTAAAAAAGGTTTAGCATGTCGAAATCCCAGAAAGGTTACCTTCCCATCAGGCATGGGATCAACCTTTCAAAGTCTATGTGTCCGCGCACAGATGACGAGAGGATTTGCATGAATAAGATTCCTTATGCATCCGCGATAGGATCTATAATGTATGCTATGTTATGTACAAGGCCCGATGTATCGTATGCTTTGTGCATCACAAGCAGATACCAGTCGGATCCAGGAATGGATCATTGGGCGGCTGTTAAAACAATCCTTAAGTACTTAAGAAGAACTAAGGATGTGTTCCTAATATATGGAGAAAGAGATATGGTAATACGTGGGTATACAGATGCCAGTTTCCAGACAGATAAGGATGACTCCAAATCTCAGTCTGGATACATATTTACTTTGAATGGAGGCGCAATAAGTTGGAAAAGTTCCAAACAAGACACCGTAGCGGATTCTACCACGGAAGCGGAATATATCACAGCTTCGGAAGCAGCGAAGGAAGCAGTCTGGATCAAGAAGTTTGTCTCCGAACTTAGAGTGGTTCCAACCATTGATGAAGCAGTGCCGGTTTACTGCGACAACAATGGAGCTATTGCACAAGCAAAGGAACCATGGTCTCATCAGCAATCCAAACACGTGCTTCGCCGTTATCATCTGATCAGAGAGATTATAAGTAGGAATGATATACAAATTGAGAAAATTCTCACTGAAAAGAATTTAGCGGATCCTTTATCTAAGGCCTTACCTCAAAACAAGTTTGAGGGTCATGTTAGAGCCTGTGGTATTGGATACCGTAGCGATTGGCATTAGGCCAAGTGGGAGTTTGTTAGTGATATGAGAGAAGTGTCCTAAGGCAATCGCCTTATGATTGTAAACATTTATTTTAATAAATGATAATTCACTATTTGAGTATACATGTTTGTGTATTTGATTGGGATCTTAAACTCATCTACTGAATGTCCGCAATATAATTCACAGCATAAGAGAATTTGTGATGGGATCACAACTAGTGATTATCTCTACATGTGCAATTGTGAAGTATTGAAAGTATCCCTAGTCGATGAATTGATAAAAACGGACACTATCAATTCTGTTGAGACTAGCATGGGTTATTCTCTAATCAGCTGATTCTCACTGGCTGGTGACATTGGGATGTTCGGAGATAAACATGGATGCTAGTTAAGGGAACTAGTTCATTGCAGTGACTAGCTGTAAAACTTCATATGGTTATCAATACAGATATGTCAATGATGTTCTTACTGCATCTTAAGTGCGATGTTCCTTTGACTTACGGTGTTCAAGTCATCTTGGTCATGGAGACTTATACTTTAACATCTTAAGCAAGCATCTCTAAGGAGGTGCGGACCCGGGATGATTGAGAATAAGCCGAAGTGCCCGAAGATGTTTGAACAGCCTACAAAGGATTCACCACTCCTTGCGAGGAGATGTATACCCAGGCCTATCGTCGGATTGTTACTCAAAGCCTCTGGTCAGAGCATATCATGTTTAGAGTGTGAGTCTCTTAAATACATGAGAGTAATTAGAAATCCAAAGGACGAGAAAGACACTACTTGGGCTAGGTGTGACGTAGTCAGTCTAGTGGGGACTGACACAAACAGACCATGTCCTGAACCAAGTGGGTATAAGATGGTGAAGGGAATGAGGGATGATTCATTAGAGCTGCTGAAGGGTTTCAGAATTACTTCTGAGGTCAAACAGTTGATCTTTCGATTAATTGGGGGTCATGATGTACTACTAGGTGTCACTCATGATCGTTCTATAATTAGTTGATTATAGACAGCCAACATAAATCGAAAGCCTATTTAGTCACACGCACTATGAGTAATCCGAGGGATTTAAAACGAGTTGAAAATTAAATTTTTCAATCAAGAGAAATAAGTCAAATCTGAGTTAATCAGAGGCGCAACGGAAATTTAAAATGGCTAAGTCTTTTGAAGGCTTATTGGGCGAATTAAATGAGTTTAATACGCGATCGGTTCGGCTCGGTTTGGCCGGCCAAAGAGGGTGCCAACCCCCTTTGGTTTGGCCGGCCACATAAAAGGGGAGAAACCAATTTATTTGGTTTAATTAATAAAATAAATCTAGCGCGATTTGTTTTATAAATTATGGATAAATAAATTTGTCTAAAGAAATTTATATAAATAAATTTATAGAAATTTATTCTTTTATGGAAATTAAAATGATCCATGAAATGGTTTATTTTAATTTTATAAAATCAATTATGAATTGATTTTTCCATAATAAGGATGTTTATAAATTTCTTATAAAATTTATTCCATAATAAAAGGAGAGAAGGTATTTATTTTATTATAAAGTTAGTTATAATAAAACTTGGCTTAAACGGAATAATTAATAAGAGAATTTATAGGATAAATTTCTTATGAAAAATTCCGTTAAAGAGAGACTTGGCAAGGGAAAGGCTACTATATAAAGGAACCAAAGGCAAGCCTTGAATTCCTAATTGAGTGATCAAGAGATCTAGTAGTTCTCTCCCTCTCTCTCTTATTCTCTCCCTCTCTCTTCCCCTTAGGGCCGGCGCCCCCCATCCCCTCCTAGGGCCGGCGCCCAACCTACTCCTCCTAGGGCCGACGCACCCTCATCTCCAAGAAGTTGGCATGAGCGACATTGTAACACCCCAATTTTTTACAATTTGAATACCTGGGGAATTGTTTAAAGTTCGGGACGAACTTTCTATAAGAGAGGGAGGATTGTAACACCCCAAATTTGTCAATGTAAAATCATGACAATGTATGAAAATGGTTATAATGAAATGATATAAATTTCATGCAATCACATGCTATAAAATGTTATGAATGCATGAAATATTATATGCATGAGATATTATATTCATGAAATATTATTATCATGAAATATTAGCATGAAATATTATATTCATGAATATGGAATATTAAAAATATTATGAAATAATATTTTTGGAATATTATGAAATATTCTGAATTCATAAAATATTATTCATATTATGAATTTCATGATGGGCTTGGTTTATTGGGCTTGGAAATGAATGGTGCTAAAAAGAAAGTGCAAAGTGGAGGAAGCAAGGATTGAACCTTGGACCTCCTATTTGCACTCACCATGTCTTAACCACTACACCAAGCATTGTTTCATGTAGAAGGAGAAAGGAACATGCTTGTTAAGTGGGTAAGAGTGAAGAGACATGTCTTTTCATGAGAGAAGTATAAATAAGGGAAGTTGGAAGTAACTTCTTTTTCTTCTCTTCTTCTTCTTCCTTCCCCCACCGAAACCACCCTCTTCTTCTTCTCTTCTTTCCATTTTCGAAAACCCTATCCAAGGGTTCTAACCCTAGGGCAACTACAAGGAGGAAAGCAAGTGTCTTTGCCTCTACCAAGACCAAGGAACTCTTGGAGAAAAGTTGGAAGAAAAGAGGATCTTCACATACCCTCCAAGTGTAGGGTACCCTACGGTTTAAAGAAATTTTCAGCGCTAGGATGTAAGTATCCTCTCGCCTGCAGTGTAATCGCTTTCGGTTGATTGTATGTTTTCTTGTGGTTGTTTGGAAATGGGAGTTTCTCCCTTGTGACCATTCGGCCACCACCATGGAAGAAGGGTTTGGTTGCTTCTTGATGCATGAGGATATCCCTAGGACCTTAGGGTATGGATGTATGTTGTTCTCCAAATTTTTGAGAGAACAAAAAGTAGGGTTTGGTACCCTACAAGTTTCGGCCACCCATGGTTGGAGGTCCAAGAGAAGTTTTTTTTTTGATTAAATCTTGATACATGCTAGTGCCCTAGGGATTCTATACACCTATGTGTTGTTTCTAAATTTTTGAGAGAACAAAAATTAGGGTTTTGGTTCCCTACAAGGTTTCGGCCAAGGCTTGGATTTCCTTGGGGTTGTGAAGTGAAATCACTTCTTGAAGCATGACATGAATGCTAACAAATGTTGTATACATGTGTGTTGTTTTCCAAATTTTTGAGAAGACAAAATTAGGGTATGCTACCCTATATAACTTTCGGCCAACCCAAAGGGAATTAGGGTAAAGGTTGTATGATTTTTCTTTTGATATGTTCATGCTTAATAAGTATAGGTGAGGTGTTTGTAAGAAAGCTTGAATGAATTATTTGATTGGAAAACCAAACTCCTTTACCTGTGACATTCGGCCAACCCTAGCTCTAGGGTTAGGACGTACCTAATGAACCATGAAGCATGCTACACTTATATGATGTGTGTATAATGTATGTGACCTATCTTGTTAGGTATAAAAGCATGCCTTATAGCCTATGGGGCACCTTGATGATATGAACATGATGTGTTTGATAATATGCCTAAAAAGGGTTACTCTATTAAAACTGGGATCAAGAGCACCCGAATGCGTGGTGTGTCCCTAGGGGATCAAGAGCACCCGAATGCGTGGTGTGTCCCTTTGAGAAGTGATTAGGAGTACCTTTAGGCATATACATATATGAGTAATTGCATGATAAATTACTTTACTTTGAAAAGTTGTGTACCCGACTCGGAAGGGGGTCGTTAAACAAATCCAATGAGCATGTTAAGGTCATGGCATTGGTAGGACGGAAGGGTCCTGCTCTAATTAGATTGGTGGCTCGCTACCCCAATTTATTAGGGAACGCGCATGATGTGGTACTACAACTGGGCCCTGGATGATGATATGATATTTTGAAGTACTTACCATTATGGAACTTTTGAAAAACATATTTTCTCATCATGTGATCTTGTTCCGTAAAGTACTTAGAGATAAATTGCTGTGATGTTTATGATGCTTTGATGAGATGCTTATGATGCTGATAACTCTATCTGATTATTGTGTACATGATATGATGTATTGATATGGATTTTGCGAGTAGGCCCGGATTCTTACTAAGCATGTTTTGCTTACTAGTTCCTGTTATTTTTCTTATGCTGCAGATAGCGGTAAGAAATACTCGAACTAAAGGAAGAGGCAGAGGGAAGGTTGGAGGATGTGTGTGGTGATGGCTCGGGAAAGAACAAAGATTCTATCTACCTTGTTTTGTCTAGAATCTAAACTGCTTCCTATAATTACTATTGAAATTGTATTGCTATACTCTGAATGAGTGATGATCATGACAACTCTACGGTGATTGAGTTAGTAGTATGGAACCTATGTTATACTAAATAATACTATCATTAATGTTTAAATATTGTAGAATGCATGCTAAGGAAAATACTAGGTAATTACTATTTTCTGTTTCTTATGAATGCTTCCTTTACATGTAACTAAGACTAGATAACTCTTGCTATATTCCTATGTTGTATCTTGTTCACACCATGTTTATCCCATGCTTTAGTGTGTTACATGATCTTCCTATTAGGTTGTAAATGCATGTAGATATAAAAGAAATGAAAAACCTTGCTTGGTAAATAAATTTTCAATAAGCATGCTTATTACTAGTTCATGTATTGTAACTGTTTTGTTTGGATATACATGTTTAACATGATTGGATGATATGAATGTATGGACCCGTAACCCCGCCTTTAGGGTAGATATAAGGTCGGGCGTTACAAGTTGGTATCAGAGCAGGTTTCCCCTCCATCACACACACATCAAGCTTCCTCCTGCCGCTTCCAAGTAAGAAATCCTAACTCGCTTATTTAATTCATGTACAGTAATGATAGAAATGGAGATGATTAATACTGGCATAACAAGTGAAGATAGAATTAATTCTTATGTAGTCATTTATCACCTGTATGATAAATATGGCTAGAGGACGTAGCAATCGGGGTAATGAGACAGTTGAGAGCACAGTGGAATTAGTAGACTGGCTCGAGCATGAGAAAATTAAATGTGTCTCATTCTACCTCACTGGCGACACCGGGATATGATAAGAGGAGACATGGTTGTTTTTATTATAAATTAAGTTATAATAAAAATTTGGCATAACGAAATAATTCATAAGAAATTTATAAGATAAATTTCTTGTAAAATGTATTCCATAATAAAAGGGGAGACATGGTTGTTTTTATTATAAATTAAGTTATAATAAAAACTTGGCATAACAGAATAATTCATAGAAAAATATATAAGATAAATTTCTTATGAAAAATTTATTCCGTTAAAAAGGAGACTTGACGATAAATAGGCTACTATATAAAGGTGCAAAGGCAAGGCTTGGAAATCAATTCAAGTGATCAAGGATTCTTGCCTAGTCTTTTTTCCTCTCCTTCTCTCCCACTCCCTCCTCAAGTGGCCGCCGGCCCTAGAAGGGCTTCTTGTTGCCGTGAGGCAACTCCACCTAGAAGAAGCCGAAGAAGAAGAAGAAGCGGATCGCGACTCCTTCCTTCCTCCCGGAATACGGATTCTGTTCTTCGTTTGGTGGTTAGCTTTCATCTCTCTCTCTTGATATTCTTGTCGTGCCTTTGGAGAATCTAGTAGTTCTTGTCGGCACGAAACTCGTGGCTTTGCGAAGTCATCCCGAAGAGAACTTGGCGTGGACGCGAATAGAGGCGGAGCTTCCAAGGGATGCTACAGTTGGATCTCGTCCCTTTTTTCAAGTTACGCGAGGTATCAAGTAAATTAGTTTACTTTCTGCAAAATTTTAATTTATGATCATATCTACACAATATAAGGTTGCATGCTAGATACGTGGTTAAAATAATTTGAGAAATTATTTATGCTAAATCTTCCGCTGCACGTAATTAAATTTTAAAATTACGAACCCGTATCAATGTCAACATGCACCCGGTCCCAACAGTGGTATCAGAGCTGGTTAGTGTTCGACATAATCATATAATTGTTTTACGGAAAACTTTGTCATGATCTCAATTTTGAAAAATTTTCCAATTATGGAAACTTTCCAATTATGATAAATTTTAGATTTAGGAATTTCAAAGTTTGGAAATCCTCATGAAATTTCACAAACTTTTGAAATATCCTAGTTTCTGAAATTTTATGATAATTGTGAAAACATCCCATTTTTGGAAACATTCTAATTTTGGAAATTTCCTATTTTGGAAATATGTACGTTTTCTTTGTACCAGAAACTTACAATTATTCTGAAAACCTATTATGAAATCTCGCAATTTTGGGCACTTTCTTTCAAGAAAGTCTAGGCAAATTTATGGATTATTAATTGACAATTAAATTCGAATTGGTTATAAATTATTAACAAAATTCTTTATTTTGGATTGAGCCTCGGGGAGCCGTCCAATTTAAAGTTAGTTGTTGTAATTTAATTTCCTATTTTGAATAAAATTGTCATGTTTAATTTGGTTACGACTCGGGGAGCGGACCAAATTAGATTTACAACAAATTCCTTTTTTTGGGTATCTGAGCCTCGGGGAGCCACCCAAAGAAAATAATTTGTTGAAATTAATAAATCTATAAATAAAATATGTAATCAAATCTTGAAAATTTTGAGGTGATTCTCAAACGATAATTTCCTTATTTGATTTAAGAGGTGATGCTCTTACATATTGTTGTCTCCAAAATTAATTAAGAAAATGGTTTCCTATAGAGTTATCTTAAATAAGATTTTCATGAAAATAATATGTGGTTGAATTAAGGGAATCTGTCTCTTAATTTAATAAGATTTGATTTAGAGAAATCAAAGTCTTAAATTATTTCCGAAATTGATTATGACAATTTAGGAAATTGTTTCTCAAAACAATTCCTTAAATAAAGTATGAAATTAGAATTAGGAAATCCGGTTCCTAATTCAATTAATGAGACTTGATAAATTAAGTCACATACATACTTTATTAAGGAAATCGTTAGTACATGATATAATTATATGTCATGAATGTGCTTAGAAAAGAAAGGATGAGACCCAAAACCCCTTACAAAATATTAAGGCCAACACCTTCCATTAATATGGTTAGAACCGGAGTTTTGTTTCTCGTTTGGGTTGATGGACACATCCATGCCCGGCTTGAACCTCAACATGTTCAAACCATGGAATTAGTTTATAATGAATATAGTTGGAGTCAGAGGTCAATCCTTAGTTTTGGTTGTTGGACACATCCAAGCCTGACTAAACGGTTGAATGAGCTCCAACCATAATAAAACTATTTCTTGATTGATGGGTCAGCCTTAATCTTGGAGCATCGATTTGTTGTGCCACAGCCAAGGTCGATGTAAAGAGAGGTGCAGTTGGGTGCTATGTATAATGTTGCATACTTGTTAATGAGTTAACAACCCAATGATTTATGCAAACATTCAATTAGTTGATAGCATAAAGTGATAGTTACATATATGTGATATGTAATCGGTATAATTACCTACCTTCATAGCTAAGAATAACTTGATGGCCACAGCCATGGTTGTTCTTATCTATGGTTGGATATCAACCTATTTGGAGATGTTCCTACAATCTCCCGAATTGATAAAAAGGGTTATTCAATTCGATAAATAAATAGGATTTAATTAATGTATGTTGATGCATTCTTTATCATTCTTCTCACATAAGCTCAATTTGTATTTCTAGGATAATCACTCGATCATGTCTTCTCTAAATTTGCGTTCCATTTTGGACACCAATAAGTTAATTAAGGACAAATGGATTGAAAAGGCACTTGCCATCACTGTGGCAAGGAGGGCCACTGGCGAAGAAACTGCAAGGTTTATCTTGAGTCCCTGAAGAAGAAGGCATCCGATGCCCATCATCTTCAGGCATCTTCGTTATTGAATGTCACTCTATTTCCTCATACACCTCGGTACTTGATACTGGGTGTAGCTCACATATATGTAATGACATACAAGGGCTAAGGAATAGAAGAAGACTCGTCAAGGGAGAAGCGAATTTGCGAGTTGGAAATGGAGCAAAGATTGCTGCTATTGCCATCGGAACATATTTGCTAAAGCTCCCTACTAGACTTGTCTTATAATTGGATAATTATTATTTTGTTCCTTCATTAATAAAGAACATTGTATCTATTTCATGCTTGAATGAAAAGGGTTATCATTTAACTTTTAGTAACAATTGTTGTTACATAACTTTAAATGGTGTTCATTATGGGACCGGAACTTTGTGCAATGGTATCTACACGTTAGATTTATCCGGTGACGTTTTCAATATCGAAGTAAACAACAAACGTGCTCGAATAGATAATCGAATAGACTCCTATACGTGGCATTGTCGTCTTGGCCATGTAAGTAAGAAACGCATGACCAAATTACACCGATGTGGAATTCTGGAATTATTTGAACCCGGTTCATTTGATACGTGCGAATCATGCTTAAAAGGCAAGATGGCCAAATTACCCTTTTCCGGAAAAGGTAATCCAGTGGGAGAATTGCTTGGTCTAATACATACTGATGTATGTGAACCAATGTCAACTCTTGCACAAGGAGGCTATAGCTACTTCATTACCTTTATCGATGATCACTCACGATTCGGGTATGAGTTCTTGATGAAACACAAATCTCAAATCTGAAGCTTTTGAGAAATTCAAAGGGTTCAGAAATGAAGTAGAGAAATAGCTTGGCAAAAGTATTAAGATACATCGATCCGATCGGGGTGGTGAATACTTAAGTCAAGAGTTTCAAGATTATCTTAGGGACAATGGGATATTGTCTCAATGGACTCCGCCATATACACCACAGCATAATGGTGTATCTGAGAGGCGCAATCGAACCTTGATGGACATGGTTAGATCTATGATGAATAATGCAACTCTTCCAAAATCCTTTTGGGGCTATGCACTTAAGACAGCTGTTTACTTGCTAAACAGAGTCCCGACCAAGGTAGTCTCTACTACTCCATATGAGACATGGAATAGTAAGAAACCTCACTTAAGTCACCTTAAGATATGGGGTTGTCCTGCTTATGTGAAGCGGACTGTATCAGACAAATTGGATGCTAAGTCTGATAAATGTCTGTTTATTGGATACCCTATGAAAACAAAGGGTTACCAATTCTATCATCCCTTGGAACAAAAGGTGTTTGTTTCAAGGCATGCTGTATTCCTGGAAAAAGAATTTCTTTTACAAGAAAATAGTGGGAGTGGCATTGAACTTGATGAAGTTCAAGAAACTCCAATAGACATTACAGAGACACCTAGTCTAGACCCACAACCAATAACTCATAATGATGAGCTATCAGTTGAACCTAAAACAACACCACCTCTTCGTAAGTCTGATAGGACATGCAATATTCCACAGAGATACAGATTTCTCATAAGTGAATCGAACGACATGTTACTCATAAGCGATGACGAACCTATCAGTTATGAAGATGTTCTGAAAAGTTCAGAAAGGGACAAATGGCTTGAAGCCATGAAGTCGGAAATGGATTCCATGTACGAAAACCAAGTATGGGACTTGGTTAACCCACCTGAAGGGATTAAACCCATAGGGTGCAAGTGGGTTTTCAAGAAGAAAACCAACATGGAAGGTAATGTTGTTACATTTAAGGTTAGATTAGTTGCAAAAGGATATCGTCAGAAACAAGAAATTGATTATGACGAAACATATTCACCAGTAGCTATGCTTAAATCCATTCGGATGCTCCTGGCCATAGCAGCTCATTATGATTATGAGATATGGCAAATGGATGTGAAAACAGCTTTCCTTAATGGAAACCTGCTTGAGGATGTATACATGATACAACCTGAAGGTTTCACATCGGTTGACAAAACCAAAATATGCATGCTTCGGCGATCCATATATGGACTGAAGCAAGCATCCAGGAGCTGGAACATCCGTTTTGATGAGACAATCAAAGAGTTTGATTTCTCACAAAATCCTGATGAAGCTTGTGTGTACAAGAAGGTTAGTGGGAGTTCAGTCGTATTCCTAGTGTTATATGTTGATGACATATTACTTATAGGAAACGATATATCAGTCTTACAGTCGGTTAAAATTTGGTTGTCCAAAACTTTTTCCATGAAAGACCTGGGAGAAGCAACCTATATCCTTGGTATTAGAATCTATAGAGATAGATCAAAACGGTTGCTTGGTCTTTCGCAGTCTACATATATAGACCGAGTGCTAAAAAGGTTTAGCATGTCGGAATCCAAGAAAGGTTACCTTCCCATCAGGCATGGGATCAACCTTTCAAAGTCTATGTGTCCGCGCACAGAAGACGAGAGGATTTGCATGAATAAGATTCCTTATGCATCCGCGATAGGATCTATCATGTATGCTATGTTATGTACTAGGCCCGATGTATTGGATGCTCTGAGCGTCACGAGCAGATACCAGTCTGATCCAGGAATGGATCATTGGGCGGCTGTCAAGACAATCCTTAAGTACTTAAGAAGAACTAAGGATATGTTCCTAATATATGGAGAAGGAGATATGGTAATACGTGGGTATACAGATGCCAGTTTCTAGACAGATAAGGATGACTCCAAATCACAGTCTGGATACGTATTTACTTTGAATGGAGGCGCAATAAGTTGGAAGAGTTCCAAACAAGACACTATAGCGGATTCTACCACGGAAGAAGTCTGGATCAAGAAGTTCGTCTCAAAACTTGGTGTGGTTCCAAGCATTGATGAAGCAATACCGGTTTATTGCGACAACAATGAAGCTATTGCACAAGTAAAGGAACCAAGGTCTCATCAATGATCCAAACATGTGCTTCGCCGCTATCATCAGATCAGAGAGATTATAAGTAGGAATGATATACAAATTGAGAAAATTCCCACTGAAAGGAATTTAGCGGATCCTTTAACTAAGGACTTGCCTCAAAGCAAGTTTGAGGGTCATGTTAGAACCTGTGGTATTGGATACCGTAGCGATTGGCATTAGGCCAAGTGGGAGTTTGTTAGTAATATGAGAGAAGTGTCCTAAGGCAATCGCCTTATGATTGTAATAATTTACTTTAATAAATGAATATTCACTATTTGAGTATACATGTTCGTGTATTTGATTGAGATCTTAAACTCATTTACTGAATGTCCGCAATACGATTCACATCATGAGAGAATTTGTGATGAATTCACAAATAGTGATTATCTCTACATGTGCAATTGTGAAGTATTGAAATTGTCCCTAGTCGATGAATTGATAAATACGGACACTATCAATTCTGTTGAGACTAGCATGGCTTATTCTCTAATCAGCTGATTCTCACTGGCTGGTGGCATTGGGATGTCCGGAGATAAACATGAATGCTAGTTAAGGGAACTAGTTCATTGGAGTGACTAGCTGTAAAACATCATATGGTAATCTACATATAGATATGTCAATGAAGTTCTTACTGCAGCTTATGTGCGATGTTCCTTTGACTTACGGTGTTCAAGTCATCTTGGTCATGGAGACTTATACTTTAACATCTTAAGCAAGCATCTCCAAGGAGGTGTGGACCCAGGATGATTGGGTATAAGCCAAAGTGCCCGAAGATGTTTGAACAGCCTACAAAGGATTCACCACTCCTTGCGAGGAGATGTATACCCAAGGCCTATCGTCGGATTGTTACTCGAAGCCTCTGGCCAGAGCATCACATGTTCCGAGTATGAATTTCTCAGAAACATGAGAGTAACTAGAATCCGTTGGACGAGAAAGACATTACTTGGGCTAGGTGTATCATAGTCAGCCTAGTGGGGACTGACACACATAGACCGTGTCCTGAACCAAGTGGATATAAGATGGTGAAGGAAATGAGGCACGATTCATTATAGCTGCTGAAGTGTTTCAGAATTATTTTTGAGGTCAACCGTTGATCTTTCGATTAATTGGGGGTCATGATGTACTACTAGGTGCCACTCATGATTGTTCAATAATTGGTTGATTATAGACGGCCAACATAAATCGAAAGCCTATTTACTCACACGCACTTCGAGTAATCCAAGGGATTTAAAACGAGTTGAAAATTGGATTTTCCGATCAAGAGAGATAAGTCGAATCTGAATTTTTCAGAGACGTGGCTAAGTCTTTTGAAGACTTATTGGACGAATTAAATGAGTTTAATTCGTACGGTTACGGCATTGGTTTGGCCGGCCAAAGTGGGTCCCCACCCTCTTTGGTTTGGCCGGCCACAATAAGAGGGAGAACCAAATTGTTTGGTTAAAATTATAAAATAAACCGCGCGTGGTTTGTTTTATAAAATTAAGGATAAAGAAATTTATATAAAGAAATTTATATAAAGAGATTTATTTTCATGGAAATTAAAATAAACCTTGGATTAGTTTATTTTATTTTATAAAATCAATAATGGATTGATTTACCATGATAAAGAAATTTATAGAAATTTATTCTTTTTATGGAAATTAAAATGAACCATGGATTGGTTTATTTTATTTTATAAAATCAATTATGAATTGATTTTTCCATGATAAGAAAAATTTTATAAGATAAATTTCTTGTAAAATTTATTCCATAATAAAAGGGGAGACATGGTTGTTTTTATTATAAATTAAGTTATAATAAAAACTTGGCATAACGGAATAATTCATAAGAAATTTATAAGATAAATTTCTTGTAAAATGTATTCCATAACAAAAGGGGAGACATGGTTGTTTTTATTATAAATTAAGTTATAATAAAAACTTGGCATAACGGAATAATTTATAAAAAAATTTATAAGATAAATTTCTTATGAAAAATTTATTCCGTTAAAAAGGAGACATGGCCATAAAAAGGCTACTATATAAAGGTGCAAAGGCAAGGCTTGGTAATCAATTCAAGTGATCAAGGATTCTTGCCTAGCCTCTTTTCCTCTCCTTCTCTCCCTCTCCCTCCTCAAGTGGGCGCCGTCCCTAGAAGGGCTTCTTGTTGCCGTGAGCCACCTCCACCAGGAAGAAGCCGAAGAAGAAGAAGAAGCGGATCGCGACTCCTTCCTTCCTCCCGGAATACGGATTCTGTTCTTCGTTTGGTGGTTAGCTTTCATCTCTCTCTCTTGATATTCTAATCGTGCCTTTGGAGAATCTAGTAGTTCTTGTCGGCACGAAACTCGTGGCTTTGCGAAGTCATCCCGAAGAGAACTCGGCGTGGATGCGAATAGAGGCGGAGCTTCCAAGGGACGCTACGGTTGGATCTCATCCCTTACTTCAAGTTACGCGAGGTATCAAGTTAATTAGTTTACTTTCTACAAAATTTTAATTTATGATCATGTCTACACAATATATGGTTGCATGCTAGATACGTGGTTAAAATAATTTGAAAAATTATTTATGCTAAATCTTCCGCTGCACGTAATTAAATTTTAAAATTACGAACCCGTATCCATGTCAACATGCACCCGATCCCAACATTTGTATCCTCTATAAGGGTATTTACCTCCTTTTAGATTGACTTGACTTGGACGTTAGACTTGGCTAATTTATGAGTTAAATATGAAATTATGTTATATAATTTATCTACTAAAGCAGGACTTACATCAGTGTTTGGCCCTTTAGAAATGAATACATATCAGTAGGTTATCTCGGACTCGACTCTAATTCTATCTTGACAACGTATCTTGTACCGATTGTGCCAATAAGCTTGGTTGAGTTTATTCTTCTTCTTCTGACTCTTTCAATTGTTAGTAAGAGCCCTAGAGCCAATTATGTGATGATTGACTAGGGACCTTTTGTATCATATTTTATCATTAATAAAGGCATGTTTGGTAATTATACTATATATTTGTGCCAAATAACTAAGTATAATAATGCCCTTGTGTAGTAGGTTCTTATCTACATTATATCGATTGGTTGAATCGATAGTGAGATGATGTAGAGAACACTACACTAAATCATTCCTAGTCAAACATTAATATTCAAGGACAATATTAATGTATGGAGACTAGCATGTAGGTCAATTGATGACTTGAGCTCACAAGTCATGGATATACGATATTAAGTTGATACATGGGTTTATATTACAGAATGTGTATTGAATTAACCTGCCATGAGAATGTTTCATAGATTGTCATAAACATTCTCATGTGACTATTAGTATGAATAGTCCTTATACCTGAAGTTACTACGGTTCCCTACATAAGGAATTATGTACTTTGGTATCGTCAAATGTCCCCGTAATAGGGTGGACTATAAAGGCGATCACTGGATATGTAATGAATTATGTGGAGGGATGTGGGTGATGTAGATGGGATCTATCCCTCCCATATGATGAGAGTGATATCTGTGGACCCCTTGATCGAGTAGGACTACTTAAACCCATGGTCATGTTCAAATAAGTCAATATGAGATATTGAGCTCATTTGTTTGAGTGAGTCTACTCGGTGATCAAGAAACACAATGATTGATCGAGGATGACACAGTCTATGCCTCATTAGTCAATCTAGATATCAACGATGGAAGGACAATGTCATATATTGTCATAATCACGGAGCTTAAGTCAGATCTCGATTTTCTCGTCACTTGGGTAGTAATGATGCATTACTAGATGCTGCTCATTGCTTATGTGTCTATAGCGGTTTAGATACATTGCCAACATTACGGTAACCTATTGGGTTACACACTACGACATGATGCTTCGGAGATTAATTGATCTTAGTTTGACTATGATTTAATCCGAATTGGATTAATTGAGTTAGACTCAAGTGAATCCAATTGGATTATGAGATTGAGATCTAATTTGAGTTTGACTCATTTAGATTAGACTCAACCACATTTGAATGAGATATTAATTTATTAAAATGTTTAATAAATTAATAATAGAGGAAGATGACAAATTTCTCTTCATTGGATAAAGAGAAGTTGAAGAGCCACATGAGAAAATGTGCTCTAAGTGAGTTTTTATTATAATTAATGGAGGGAAGCTAATGGGACAAAAACTCTTCATATTCATGGGATGAGTATAAAAGAGTTTTTCTTGTCATTTGGATGAAAGAACTTGTCTTTCTTCCTTCCCTCCTCTTGGCCAAAATCTCTCTTCTCCCTCTCCTTCTTACTTTATGAATCTCCTCTTGTGGCTAGCACCACAAAGGTGATTCTTCTCCGAAGCTTGAGATATCATGTTCATGTGGATACGCATAAAGGCACGGACACTTGAACATGCAAGAGATCCGGTATACCTCAGACAAGTGGGATAAGTGAAGGACACGCGCCAAAGGTATATCTATACGATAGAAATTTGTAAATTAACTTTGTATGAGTTTTCTTTCTCATGGATCGCTTGTGGGATCTATTATTTCCGCTTCTATTTTTGAATATTTTGCCTATAGATCCCTATTCGATGACTCAGACCACAATGCTTTCTGGGCCATTGATTAGATCACCTCTTTTTCTTTAGGAATTTCCAAACTAGGTTAATATGATTGAAGGTGATCTCTTTATCATCGTTTGAATCCAATTCATCTTCGGATTTGGGTTCAGTTCCAGGCTTGGGCTTTGACTCCTTAGTCTCGAATTTTTTTACAAACAAGGTAATACTTCTCTCGATCGAAGGTGTATTAGACTATTTGTCAATTCAAATTCAGAGAAAAGTTCCATCTAATTTAATCTTTGAAAGATCCCTTGAACTTTGTACGTATCTATCATAGATGCCCACAAGGTATTTTGTGGGAATGCTTTCAAAGCATTCTTTGTCTAATCATTGTAGTCCATTGAGGATGTCTTGAATTCTGGCGTAAAGTTGACTTGACGATTCTCCTTCCTGCAGTTTGATATTATATAGTTTATTAAAATACAAATCATGCTTACTAACGTTATTGCAGGTCCCCTCATGTAATTTGATAAGTTTCTCCTAGGTCTGGCTTGCTTTAGCATCAGTCTCTATCTTCCTTCTTGTTGGTGTGTCCCATTTATCACAAGCAAGTGGTACTCCATCTTCAATGGGGAGTGCGAATCCAATTTGGATTATAATCCATATCTCTCACTAGGTCTTCAGATGGTACTCCATTCGGCCCTTCTAGTAGCTGAAATCTTCATCAGTGAAAAGAGGTAGCCGTGAGGTACTGCAGCCTTCTTGATGTGCCATTAAAATATGTTGCATGACAAAAATATGAAAATTGTAGCAACTCTTGGTCTTGGATCAGTAGTGTGGGAATAGAATAACGTACTAAAAAAAATATCGCTCGAGTGGTGTTACACCAATTTAGTGAAAAAAATGATAAATTTGTCAAAAGATGTGATTGCACTAATTCAGAATGTAACGACCTGGGAAATTTTCTCAATATTTTCCTTAAAATATTGACATATCTAGATAATTTCCCGAGGAACCTAGAGATATTAGTACGAACCTTAGCCTAGAAATCCATGATTTTCTCATTTAAATTGAGAAACTAAGTACTAATGGGCCTTATATGGGCTCCAAAAATGAGTTTTAATTAGGTAGAATTTAATATAAATATAAAAGAATTTTAATTAGGAATTTTGGCATGATTATGGGTGACTTTTAGGGAATTTTCAAAAATAAGAAAAAAGAAAATAAAAATAAAGTGCATGCACCAAGGATTGAACCTTGGACCTAGTCTACAACCATGCATGCACTAAACAATTCACATAGCAAGGGAGTGCTAGTAGAGAATGAAGTGGATCTTGGTTAAGGCTTAGGGGAAATGAAGATTCAACAAGGGAAGAGACACTATGACTCTTCACTTACCCACTTCATGGTGAATAAAGGAGAGGAGTAGTAACTTACCAATTAAGATTTATCTTCTCCTCATCCACCAAGCCTTCTCTCCTTCTTCCTCCCTCTCCTAGCCGAAACCCCAAGCCCCTCTTTTCCTTTGGAAAAGCTCCACAAGAAGGCCTCATCTTCAAGATCTAGAGGTTTCACAAGGTTACAAAGGCTAGGGGTGGTCAAGAGACAACAAGATCTTCATCTTCCTTCCCATCTAAGGTCTATAACCAAGATCAACCAAGGTAAGACTCCCTCACCTGTGGTGTAATAGTTCTCCTTGTTATTGATTATAATATGAAGTTTGGTTTGGGTTTGATGTTGAGAAAACCATGACTTGGACCCCTATAACTTTCGGCCACTATGGTTTTTGGGTCCAAGATGATGTTAAAAATTTCACTCATGTTTTCTAATGTTGTCTCATGATGAATATAGGTTAAAAATAGGATTTGGAGAATTTTGGGGGTACCCTAGTACCCTTAGGGTTTTCGGCCACCACCATGATCCCATGGTTAGGGTTGGATCTAACCCTTCAAGTGGATGTCTTGTATACCCTCATGATACAAGGGAGGTTGAGGATGTTTTATGTGAATTTTCACATGGCCTAGAGACCCTACAAGTTTTGGCCAAGATGGATAATAGGGCAAGGAGTTAGGGTTTGTTGCAAGTATGGGTTCCAATGGCTTCTATGGTATGGTATGGATGGTGTTAGATGTTTAATTGGAATTTTTATGAAATTTCCATGGACCCATGGTCCATGTAGGTTTCGGCCAACCCTAGGAAGAAGGGCTAGGAGTTAGGGTTAACCCTAAAACATGAGCCCTAATAGCTTCCTATGACTTTATAAGTAATGTATGGTCTTTTATTTACCTTATGCTACCTTACATGTCATTTGAATGGTTGAACCCTTCCCTTACAAGTTTCGGCCAAGCCATGTAAATGGGGTTTAGGTGGAGTTAGGTTTTCAAGAATGATGGTTTATGGCTTATTATGATATATAGGTTCAAGCATGTGGTAGAAATCATGTTACCTTTTACCCTAAGCTTAGGTATTATAGTTCATGTTTGATATGTTTATGTTAGATGCCATGGTTATTTTATGTATCATGATCATGCAAGTTAGATGAATTAGGAGAATGGTCTATGTGAATATGTCATGTTTTATGAACATAATGCAATGCTTACCTTATGTATCATGATCATGCAAGTTAGATGAATTAGGAGAATGGTCTATGTGAATATGTCATCTTTTATGAATACAATGCAATGCTTACCTTATGTACCATGATTATGCAAGCACTCTGAACAAGAATGATGTTTATGTAAGCATGCCATGTTTATGAATGAAGATAATGCTTATGCCTTAGGGTATCATGATGCTATGCATTAAGTATAAACGATGAAAGGTCAAGTATGATTTATGTCATGCTTCATGTAACAAGGTGATGCTATGTTTAAATATGCTATGAATGTTCCATGAATAATGAAGCATGTGAAGTTATTTTACTTTATGAATGGGCTTGTACCGGACCGAAGTATGGGTCCAAGGGATGGGTACCTTAAGAACGCCCCGGTTCTGGACTACCGACTATGCTGTCCACGGTTCTGGCACTACCGAAGCTGTGTAACAGGGATGTGCACCTTAAGAACGCCTCGGTTCTGGGACTACCGACTATGTTGTCCTTACCCAAGTAGGTCGGGGCTCGCTACCTCGTATTTACTTAGGGATGCGCGCTTATGATGTATGTATGTGGTACAAGCCGGGGACCCCAATGATATTATGATTATGTTTAGGTATTTAAAAGTATGATTTTAAAAGTAAGCATCCTTATGTATATGCATTCGACTCATGCATTCATTCATGTTATGCATCATGCCATGATAGAATATGTTTTACGCCCATGTCTTATGTTAAGAATGATGCATGATAGTAAATGTTTTATGCTTAAGTTTATGTTAAGAATATGCCTATGGTTTAAGTTATGTATCATGACATGTTAAATATGTTTTATGTTTATATGTATGCCATGTATCATGCCATGTTAAATATGTTATATGTTTATATGTATGCCATGTATCATGCCATGTTAAATATGTTTTATGTTTCTATGTATGCCATGTATCATGCCATGTTAAATATGTTTTATGTTTCTATGTATGCCATGTATCATGCCATGTTAAATATGTTTTATGTTTCTATGTATGTCATGTATCATGTCATGTTAAATATGTTTTATGTTTATATGTATGTCATGCATCATGCCATGTTAAATATGCTTTATGTATATATGTATGCCATGTATCATGCCATATTAAATAAGCTTTACATTTATATGTATGTCATATATCATGCCATGTTAAGGATGGTTGATGTCTTATGCTTATGATTCATGCCAAGTACCAAGTTATGTTAATGTTTTATGTGCTTATGTTTAAGTGACGAATCGTTTTAGTAAGTAGGAAAGCGTCTTACTAAGCCTATGTGCTTATAGTCTTATTTCCTTATACCGCAGATCAAGCAAGAGGACAATAGGGGAAGCAGCAGGAGGGACAAGAGTATGTGTATGGTAGTAACTTGGCCAAGAAAGAGAAATATTTACAAGTCTTTTGCTAAAACTTTACGTTTGCTACTTATGCGCTTAATGAATGACTTATGTGACTTTATGATATGATGTTAAGTATGATTTTATTATGCTAAGTTCCCTGTCACCATGTTAGGAAGGATAGTTAGGTGCATGTATGTGTAAGATTTAAGTATTCCGCTGCCTTACGATGTTCACATGCCCCTAAGTATGTTAGCGTAACACCGCTTTATGAAAAAAAAACGGGCGTTACACAGAATAATGGCGAAAAATGAAAATGCAAAATCAAAAAAAAGGCATATGCTAAAAAAAATGAAAAACAAATGAAATGCTCCTATGGTGGTTGCACCAATTCAAAGTGACTCTGCTCTGACACCAATTGTAGGATCAAAAGCACTAGGGGTGAATAGCGCGTGTCGCTTTTTGACTTTTCTAGAAAATACAAATTAAAGATAATGCAGCGGAAATAAAAATAGAAAGAACAATGTTAACACAAGTTTCTTTTACTTGGTTCACAGTCCGACGACTGCTAGTCCAAGGCTCGCACTCACTAAGTACTTTCATTGTACAATTTACTATAAGCTTGAGGATTACAAAAATTGAATATTGTTTCAAATAATAATGTAAATTATATGAACAACCAAGTGTAGAATCTTGAGCATTTGTTGTTGAAGCCCCCGGGTTATGGTGCAACGGTAGGGAGACTAGTCGTTATCCCAGCATCTGCGGTTCGATCCCCAACTACGACATATTTTGCCCCCCACAGAATGGACTGATGGTTAGTACGTGGATATTGCCACCATAAGGTCTGGGGGTCAAAACCTGACAAAGCCAATGTGCCCGCTCTCCTCACGGACTAGCCACAACATTCGTGCTAGTAGCTCCAGTGATTTACCTCCTCCGTGTTAGCCCTAGGATGGGTTGGAGGGCACTGGGGGTGAGCGAATCGTCATTTTTTCCATCTTGAGCGTTGGTTGTTGGAGCAGCGTTTGAGCATCCTGGAGAGCTTTCAAGAGTAGCACACAACTATGAAAGCAGTTTCAAAAAATGTGTTCAGGTTGCTAGTCAAACATTCCTTTATGGCCCATTCCAAGCGCTTGGATCCCTTCTAGGCCCCTCAATTGAGGTCGGTGTGGTGTGACCTTAGTGATGTTCTATTCATAAAAACATATCTTGATATAGGCGCTTAGATTCCTTCCAAGTGCTTGGATCAACTGATTTCAAAATTTACCTCCAGCATCATAGAGTTAGTACATAAAAATAATAATATAAAAGAAGAATTAATTTGACAGTCTCGAGACTGTATGGCCCTAACATTTGAATTTCATCTGAAACCCTAGGTCAGACTGACGACTTCTATTAACGTGTCCTCAACAACTCCTCTTAGGAGAGTTTACTTGCAGCCAAACATTTAGTCTTCCAGACCTGTGTGAACTTTTGCTCAGCATCTGGTCTTAGCCTCCGAGACTTCTCACTAGACATCTGGTCCTTGACCTGCCTAGACTTTTGCTTGGTGTCCTAGTCTCCTAGGGCTTCTCGCCTAGTATCGTCGACCCCTAGGACTTCTGCCCAATGTTCTTGATCTACCAAGTCTTTTATCTAGTCCACTTGACTAGAACTTTTTGCCAATCATGATCTTGACCAAGACTTCTTTCCCAATCAACTTAACTAGGACTTTTTTGCCTAGTCCTCTTGCCCAAAACTTCTTGCCCAATCCACTGGACTAGGATTTCTTTGTCTAATATCAACTAGGACTTTCCTGCATACTTAGTTGAGCTTATTAGAACAACAATAACCCTTAACTTTGAATCTTTGCCAATATTAAAACACATGTTTGATTAGCTAATATTTCTAACACCAACATGTGCTAGCCATTGAATTCTGTCTGAAGAGTTATCAAGAATATGTTTTGATACCATTGAGAAAATGTTCCCCTATGTCATTTTTGTAACAATGTTTCATTCCTTATGAAACAACGATCTACTTGTATAAGAACCTCAATGTGTATCATGTTTAAAATTATTGTAGGGCGATTGCTAGAATATATGAATTATATACTAGACCAAGATTATCTAATAGGGTTTGCATTAACTATACTCACTATAAGTAAGTTCAACCTTAGCAGTATTGAACAACACATATCGATGTGCAGCTTGCAACACATCGTCTTCTAAAATCTTTTCTTTTCCTTAGGAAATTGGGCGACCTGTCACTAATCCATTCTCTAAATCTACATTCTGATTAGAACAAACACCAATACTAGCGACTTTTTTTATATAAGCACTACAAAATCACATTCATTCTTCTGCGAGGTAACACTACGTTATTCAACCCTTAGGCCTTGCTTGATTCTTCACATAACCTTTAAATATTTTCATAAATCTAAATAACAAAATAAAATTAGATGAAAGAAGTGTTAATAACAACACCAATTCATTGTATAATATTTATTACCTCTCAAATGGATACATCAAGTAGAATTGGACTGGTCAACATAGGCTATCTTCTCGAGCTAAATGAATTGTCAAATGAACCAAAATGGTAAAGAAAGCGGGTGGAAAATACCTCTCCAAGATGCATGGATTTTGAACAATATTCTCCTCGATTTGTTCTAAATGGCTCCTATCTAAAACACTTTGACATAATTCATTATAAAATGCACACAAAATAACTAGAGCATTATGTAGACCTTTTAGTAAAAGATTTCCCAATACAACTAATAGTAATTGTTGCATTAGAACATGATAATCATGAATTTTCAACCCAATAAGTTTACACTCTTCTAAAGAAACACATTACCAATTTTGAGCTATAGCCATTGGGTAACTTTTTTTTTCAACCTAGGGTAAAATACATTTCCTTTTTTAACCAATTGTGTATCATACAATAGGCAAGTGATATATGTTTTCTCCTTT
This sequence comes from Boesenbergia rotunda, assembly GCA_024364735.1. Taxonomy (NCBI): domain Eukaryota; kingdom Viridiplantae; phylum Streptophyta; class Magnoliopsida; order Zingiberales; family Zingiberaceae; genus Boesenbergia; species Boesenbergia rotunda. Next base: position 115,399 of record JAGFNQ010004064.1, read on the forward strand.
CTCTAGGATGTAATTCTTCTCTAATTTGTAAGCGTATCAATTCTTTGCAATAATTAACACCATCTTTGAATTATTTTTCTTCACGTTTAACAATGTGCTTATGATATTCTCACAAATATTCTTTTCAACATGCATCACATCTAAGTTATGATGTAACAGAAGCCCCTATATGAAACCATTAATACATTTCATAATATTAGTTCAGAAATATAATAAATTATTAAAAATAATAAATAGAGCTAAATAACGTACACTCCAGCATGGTAGATTGAAAATAATTGACTTTTCTTCCACATTTGAATTAGTTTTTGTACCGTTTTTGAACTATCCTGTATCTTCCTATTTTTTTGGCAAGTATTGATAGTCAGCCCCTTTTATTTTTTAGCCCAAACTAATCTCTTATCCTCTATGTTCATGCTTCGCAGGAAGTCTAACATAATAATGATGTTATCTCGTGACTGATACACTGGAGTGTCTTCCCCTTTGGCATCCAGTGGCATTAGATAGTGTTAGATCGTTGACGCTTGCTAGAGGGGGGTGAATAGTAATTTCTCGGTTTGTTCTTCTTACAAGGTTAGTTGCGCAAGCGGCATATACTAAAACAAAACTAAACAATGCTAACAAACCTATTTATGTGGTTCGGAGATGAAGACTCCAACTCCATGGCAGTCCGTGAGGTGGATGATTCATCGATCCTTCGGCGGATCACTCCCCGGATGCACTCCGGCTAGCTCATGTAGCTCCTTGTGGGTGGAGAAACCTCACCACAATCCCAAGTACACTTTTGTGCTCTCAAGACTACTAACAAGCCTTATCCAAGCTTGTTTCGTCAGGGGTTTCCAGCCAAACCCGAGTCTCTTTAAATAAATCTAAAGGCTGGAAAGTGCCCTATTAGTCGACTGCTCCCAGGGCAGTCGACTGTCCCCACTCAAATTTGATCGTTGCAGCTCAACGTTCGAATTCTGGCTACTTACCAGTCGACTCCTCCTGGGCCAGTCGATTGGTCCAGGGTCGAAAACCTTCTATGAGTTTCTGTTTGTGCTGGCAGTCGACTGTTATATCACCAGTAGACTGCCCAGCCTATACAAACACTCTTCCACACTCCAATGACCCTCCTCCACGCGTGCCTTCAGGTACACTCCCTGGCTTGCCCCTTGAAGTCTTCTTCCACCGGATATCGTCACTCGGATGCGCACACAAGCCTTCCCTTGGCTTGCCTCCATGCCACCCTTCACGTGTGCCCTTTGAAGTCCACTTCCCGGCTTGCCCTTGGAGTCCTCCTCTCTCGGTTCTCGTCCCTTCATGACTTAGCTGACTCTTCACCAGTAGCCTTGACTGTTGCCTTCGCGCCCTCTTCGTCTTCGACTCCCGTCCCTCGGATGAACACGAGCCTCCAGCTTGTCTCTATGCCATCCTTCACGCATGCCTCGAAGTTCGTGCCCCTCGGCTCATCATCCCTGCTATCCATGGTCCCTCCGGTGCACACAAGCCTCCAATTTGTCTCCATGCCACCCATCACCGTACTGAAGCAATCCAGTTATGTCCATATGTGTAACCTGCACATCCTGCACACTCACATACACATATTAGAACACAAGGGAAAACCTAACTTTAACCCTTTTCCCAAATATCAAAATACATGATCACCCAGGACCATAGATTGACCCAACAATCTCCCTCTTTTTTATATTTGGCAATACGTTAAAGTTAGGGAAAACAAATAGCAATAACAATGCTAAACAACCATTTGGACTTACGTTGCCAAAGCTCCACCTTGGACTTACACCGCCAATGCATATGCAAATGCAAACAATCATAGATCCTATCCCAAGGCATCCCCACACCTAACCTTCCCAAGTTAAGACTTTTCACCAAAACGGGCTTTTTAAAATCTATCCCAAGGCTCCTCCTGCATTTGACTTACAAAGGCTTTTTAAGAACCTCTCCAAGGTTCTCCTTACGCCAAGAATGGAGCAACCATGCTCCCCCTTCACCTAGGCTCCCCCTAAACTTAGGATTTCTTTCAAAGGTGTGTTTAGTTTCCCAAATTAAACCCAACACTTCTCCCCCTTTGCCTAACATCAAAAAGACTCTAACAATATCCCAATCATTGGATCTTTTAACCCCTAATAATCATAAACACAGTGTATTAGCCCCCCATACACTTGTTTTACACCATTTGGACATCAATCAACTGTTGGATACTCAATTCAACCCAGAGCAGTCGACTGCCCCATGGGCAGTCGATGGGCACGCTGAAAAACTAAATTTCAGCTTTCTAAATCCAAATTCAGAAATGCACCAGAAATTCTACAAACCTCCAAAAATTTCTAAATTTTGTAGAGAAGTTTGTGGTACCCATACCTACTTGCGAAAAATACACTCAATAATGTATCTATCACCATTCCCAAGTTTGACACAAAACTCAACACTACCTATGTAAATTAAAGCATAGCAACAAGAGGCAACCTCCCCCTTAACCTATGCCCCCTCCTAATTTTCAATTCTTCAAAACCAATCATCACGTTAAGTTTTACCCAACTTAACACCATATCACCGAGTTAAGTTCTACCCAACTTAACACCATCCATTCTTTTGTCAAGTTAAACCTAACTCAACACCCCAAGTTCTTCCCCCTTTGACACTATCAAAGGATTGCCCTAAGCAACCTTACCCCTAGTGTCAAAAAAACTCACTTTGTTTCTGAAAGCCCCTCAGAAACCAACGTACAGACTTACCAGTCGACTGCTCCCTGGGCAGTCGACTGATACAGTCAACTTCTAAAATTCCAACCTAATTTCAGAAACCTCGAAAAAATTCTAGAAAATCAGGAAAAACCTAAAAATTTGCAAGCACATTTGTTAGGATATACCCTATCATAGAAAAATATGGTTCCATGAGAAATATCATATGTGCTTGACTTTTGGTACAAATTCTAATTTCCTCAAAAAGGGTCATTTTGTATCAACTTTCAAATCTATCTATTAATCCATGTGTTTTCTAACTCCATCCATTAATTTTTCACACATATCACTACCTTCAACTTTTCCTTTTTCTATGTATTCTTAATATGATAAAACCCTCTTCTTCTTATCTCTCAACCCTATATAGATACATATGTACTTATCAATCTTCCTTGAATTCCATGATATCCACAGAGCCTCATTTCATATAATCACCGTTAAATCATAAGGCAAAACTTTATTCAAGGACTATGAAGGCATAAACATGAATTTTAATCCAAAACCATATCCTATCATCCAATAGTAATTTATGACCTTCAAACCATATAATATTAAGTCATAAAATCTCATAAAGTAACATGACCCTTCCTTATGCTTTTAATTTTGCAAGTTCTTATCATCCAATATGCCTGTTGGTGACGAGATGGCTAGAGAGGGGGGTGAATATAGTCAATCACTTTCCTTTGAAGAGTTAGCAATTTCTGCACTTGGAGATGTAAGTAGCACAGCGGAAGTATGCAAAATAAGATGTGTAGTAACTAAAATCGAAAACTAACTAGCAAGATTAGCAAGATCGCTAACAAGGAGATTTTACAAGGTTCGGGGATAACTTGCCCCTACTCCTTGGCGTGCCCTTGAGGTGGGCGATCCCTTGATCGTCAGCAGATCAAGCCCCGGTTAACACCGGATAATTCAGCAACCTCCTTCTCGGTGGAGAAACCTCTCCACAGTGTGTTCCAAACAAGTATATAGATTAAGCACAAGGAAACAACAAGAAGGATCTTACTCAAACCCCTAGCAAGGACAAGAACACAGCAAGCTTCCCTGAGCTCCACCCAGTGGCGATCTCACTCAAGAACCCTCTTCGTGTCTTCCCACTGTCGGACTCCAAGCTCCTTGTTTCCTCCTTCACGACTCAAGTAAGGATGACTGCTTTTTGATCGCTTGCTCAGAATGATGGAGACCTCAAGAACAGCAAGCTCGATGTGGAGCAAAAACAAACGCAGGAACTCAAGAGCACAAAACTCAAGAACTGATGAACACTACAACTCTCGTTCCTTTTGTTTCTCCGGTAAGCAACAGGTGATCTCATCTCCAGCAGCCTACAGCTGCCTTACTGCCAACGCACCAGCTACACTGAACCCTTACTGAACTTCCTGAGCTCCCTCAGCCAAGCTTCAGTCAGCGGTTCAGTCCTGAGCTCCAGCCGTTGCAACATGAGTTGAGAAAGGGACAAACCTGCTCCAAGGAAAGCTCTCTTTGACTTCTCCTTGAGTGTTTGAATCCTCCCCTGTCACCTGAAACTTAATCAGACTGTTAGAGCAGCAAATCATGCAGTAAATCAAGTATCAGAGATAAACAGCAGCGAATCGAATATGGTCAGACGCGATCAGAGCGTCTGACAGTGCATTTTGAATTAAAGTGATCGGTCACCTGACCGATCAGAGAGCCTCCTGATCGGTCACCAGACCGATCAGGCTGGTCCCAGATCGATCAGGATTCGTCCTGATCGATCCCCAACGCTCAATCAGAAATCGTGATTTCTTTGAGATTCTCCTGGACCGATCACCAGACCGATCCCAGGTCGTGGATCGTTCACCTGACCGATCCACCCTTATATTGGGCGATTTCTGAGTTTCGCAGGCTAGGCCTTCTGATCGGTCAACTGACCGATCAGGGTGTCACCTGATCGGTCAGCAGTCCGATCAGGTCATCACCAGATCGATCAGAGAGCCTCCTGATCGATCTTAGTGAGGAGCCCGCGAGGCTGGATCGTTCACCAGAACGATCTGCACAGTGATCCTGATCGGTCACCAGACCGATCAGGAGTTGTTCAACAAGTGAACTCAACCTCACTGCTTGCTCCCTGATCGGTCACCAGACCGATCAGGAGCCAGTCAATGGGTGAAACACATACTCCCTGATCGGTCACCAGATCGATCAGGAGCAGCACAGTAGGTTCCCAACATCACTTGTGCTCCATGATCGGTCACCCGACTGATCAATCATCGCTGGATCGGTCACCAGACCGATCCACGAAGGAGCAGCGTGTCAGAATCCCTGATCGGTCCCCAGACCGATCCAGAGACTTAAACTCAGCCCTCTAAGCTATGTTTCCATCCACCTTAGCTCTCCAAGATAAGGATTTTCCATCTAACTCTCCAAGTTGGGAATATGCACCTAACCCTCCAAGTTAGGACTTTTCACCTAGCCCTTCAAGCTAGGACTTTTCACCCAACCCTTCCGAGTTAGAAACTCATCCAACCTAGGCCTCCAATCTAGGCACCTGACGCTCCAAGCCAGGACTTTTTCACCTAATCCTCCAGGATGGGAATTTGCACCTAACCCTCCAAGTTAGGACTTTTCACCTAGCCCTCTAAGCTAGGACTTTTCACCCAACCCTTCCGAATTAGGACTTTTCCAACACCTAGCCCTCCAAGCTAGGATTTTCCACACCTAACCCTCCAGTTAGGATTTTTCCAACACCTAGCCTTCCAGGCTAGAATCCTCCATATCATGCCTAATCCTCGATCAGGACTTAATCATAATCATTATCATCATCAACCTAAACTAAAATCGTTGTCAACACCAAAACAACAATCAGGGCCAGACTGCATCAACAATCTCCCCCTTTTTGTTGTTTGACAACCCGATTTTAAGTTTAGGGGTTCTCAATCAATTTTCCAAATTTAGAATCATAGGGGAATCCAGATCCTCCCCCTACAACATGATCATTCTAAACTTAACCAATCCACACTCTCCCCCTTTGTCGAACACCGAAAAGGGGCCAGAGGGACTGTTAAGATTAAAACAAATTCCCCCTCAACCCTAGAGGTATCCCAACTCAACAACGATGTGATAGATTGATGGATAACCATACGAACACATGTGAAAAGGTATAGCAAGACATAGCAATCACATGCATCATATGAGTCTGAATTATAAACTCGCAAGACATGCCATAATATTCATAAGTATCAAGTAGACATGGCAGTGTAAGCATGAACATGGCAATGGATCAATCATGCAGATCATAGTCATATAAACAACATGGCATCAACAATAGACATACTAATATCAGATAAGCATGTGAAGGAGAGTCAAACACGTCAAAGCATAAAACATCCAAACAAGTAGCAAAATACGTGTGGCACAGGGCCACAACAGTCAAGTCAACAGTCATACAACACACGAATCATCCAAAGAGAAGGGTAAGATATAGCGAAGCTCAAACATCTGCTGGAAGGTCGTCATCATCCACGAGATCATCCATCGTGGTGTCAGTAGGAGCCAGGGATCCTGGTGCAGTACTCGAAGAAGGTGCACCTCCAGGAAATGTGTGGCTGCGCCACTCATCATAATCTGCAGCAACAGCTGGTGCTCCCTGGTCATGAACTGCTTGCGGCAGCTCCCCCACTCGGTTGCGATCCTTCCACCGCAGCCCCTCGGTCCCGAGAACAATGCCGAACTGAGCAAGCATACGACGATCCAGGCGGTAGTCCTGTCGCACCATAGGTTCAGTACGACCCCGTGAGACATCGATCCCAGCGGACTGCAGCCAGGCAGTGATGATATGACCGAATGGCATATAGATCGTCTGACCAGACCTCAGACCATGAACAATGATGGAGAAATAGATGGACGGTGCTATGTCAAAATCTAACTGCAGATGCATCCCGTAAAGCATCAGGCAGTGAAATGGAAGGATCTCATCAAGATGCTTTGACGTAGTTGGAAGAAGACAATTTGCGATAATTTTAAACAGAACATAATCAATGGGAGATAGATGGTGAGCAGGAAATGTGGGAAATGTACAGGTGTGCGCAACAGAACCCCGTGGCCTGGGGTGGCCTAGAAAATGCTCATATATGGAGTCAGGAGTGACTCCAGTAAAGGGGATAGGAAGAGGATCAGGAAGGTATGGATAAAGTGAAAAACCATTCTCGGAGCGACGACAACCCAGAAATATAGTGAAGGACGATAGGGTAAAGTCAAGATCGACACCGGTGACACGGGTCCGCCACCCCGTGCCCTCCCCATTGGCCAGATTATTGTAGAATTCAGAGACCAAATCAACATTGATTGGCCTTTCTAAGAAAAGGATGTTTTGAAGCTCATAGTACTCAATGATTCCTCTCACCATAGGACAATGTTCATAAACAAAAGTTTAGTCCACTGACCGACATGGCATTAGTTTGAAGTTGTGCCAATGAAAATCTAGGGCATAGAGAATGTTCTGAAATCTAGGATGCGGGGGAGATGGAGGCCTCGGAGGAGGTGTAGATGGTGAGGAATTCTTCCCCCGTGAACTATCCTCTATAACCTCCTTCCCCATAGAAGGCTTTCTAAGGGAGTTGAATTGATCATACACATCAGAATTCAAATTATATGATAAGATTGATCATACACAACACGAATTGATCATATAAGATGATACCCAATCAAAAGATAGATAGTTTCGATCATTGACATAAGGTCAGAAGATAAGATCACGGTAGGCAAAACATGACCACGGTACACCACCAAGAACAAGAACAAAAACTATGGTTAGCTTCATATCCATACAATCCATAAAGAGATTTGTAGAAAAATTGAAATCAAAGCTTACTTAGGCGCCATAGGTGAGTTTGCGTAAAGGAGGAAGAAGCTGTTTCCTCACGGTTGAGAGAGGCCTGCTCAATGAAAACTCTCGGACGCAGAGAGTTTGACGCACGAATTGGGAGAGACGCAGGAGAGTGCTCTTGCTCAAGAAGGTCACGCAGATGAGGAGTTTCGGCGCTAGGGTTCGGCGCTGAAGAGGGTTTTGCGAAGTTAATTGGTTGGTGGATCGGTCCACCAACCAGAATTTAATGCGGTTGATCGGATCACCGTTCGATCTGATCGTGTCTAGACCGATCAGGATACATCCTGATCGGACTGGCATGGGCCTGATCGGTCGGATGACCGATCAGACTCGATCCTGATCGGTCGGGTGACCGATCAGGATATGAACAGTAGGGTCCGAAGAGAAGCCACTGAGCTTCCTGATCGGTCTATGGACCGATCCGCACAGGGTGCCAGATCGGTCCGGGGACCGATCCAGGCTGGCTCAGAATCCTTGGTAAAAGGTTCGGAAAATCACTGCTACCTCTCTGATCGGTCTGTGGACCGATTACCAACGGAAGGAGCCAGATCGGTCTGGAGACCGATCAGCCATATTCCTGATCGGTCCAGTGACCGATCAGGGTTCCTGATACACCCTGATATGAACTGAAATGTTCAGTTTCAGAATTTCTGAAACTTCCAAATGATATTGATGGATTTTGTCGAACTTGGATAAGTCCTCATGACTAAAATTGATCCCTGAACAAGAATCAAAAGTCCTTATGGGTTCAACACACACTTTGACCCATCTAAATGGAGTCAAACTCAATCAACAATCAATCAAGCAAATTCAACCAAGTTTTGATTCCAAATTCAAGTTTCCAATCAAGTTGCCTTGATTGGAATGTCCAAGTATGATCATGGAGCCATATACACATATGTTATGCAATGGTTTTCCCCATACTTGGTCACCACCGTGATTATTATCTCGTCAACTTAATTCCTCAAGGGATGCAATGACATTTTGAGAAATTGAGTTGATCCTAACATCTCACCCCATATCTAGCAAACAAAAACGTTTTGTTAAACCTTATAGTTTGTGTGAGATGTTCCCAAAGTTACCCAATTGTTCCCAAAATTTTCGAAATAATCATGAAGGGTTTTGAACATAATTCGTAAATCATGAAGCGTGACACATTCCCAATTCCCGTCTTAGAAAACTAAATTCATTCTCGGGAAGTGGTTTAGTGAAAATGTCAGCTAGGTTTGACTTTGACTCTACATGAGAGAGTATGATGTTCCCCCTAGCTACATGATCCCTAATGAAGTGGTGTCTTACTTCAATATGTTTTGTCCTAGAATGATGGACTGGATTCTTGGTTAAGTTAATTGTGCTAATGTTATCACATAACACTTGCACACCCTTGTAACTCAATCCATAGTCCTCTAAGGTATGAATCATCCACAACAATTGCGATATACTCTCTCCCATGGCGATATATTCTGCCTCGGTAGTGGAAAGAGCAACACAATGTTGCTTCCGACTCGGCCAACTTACTAAGGACGAACCTAAGAATTGGCAGCCCCCACTAGTGCTCTTCCGGTCCAACTTACATCCAGCGTAGTCGGAATCCGTATAGCCCATCAAATCAAAAGATTCGGTACGGGGATACCAAAGACCTACACCAATTGTGCCCTTGAGATATCTCAAAATTCGCTTAACAGCAATTAGGTGAGATTCCTTGGCACATACTTGATACCTAGCGCACATACCCACAGCAAATAGAATATCCGGTCGACTGGCTGTGAGGTATAGCAAATTGCCTATCATGCTTCGATATTGAGTTAGATCAACGGGTTTACCACTCTCATCATTGTCTAATCTTGTGTTTGTAGCCATGGGAGTGGTTACCTCCTTCGAATCACTCATATTGAATTTTCGAAGCATCTCATGTGTATACTTTGATTGATGCACATGGATACCATCGCGAGTTTGCTTGATTTCAAGTCCAAGGAAGAAAGTCAACTCTCCCACTAGACTCATTTCAAACTCACTCTCCATGTGTCCAATGAAGTCATTTAAATAGCCCTTGTTGTTTGAGCCACAAATTATGTCATCGACATATACTTGGGCTACAAATATATTGTCACTATCTCTTCGTAGAACAGTGTAGGGTCTATTTGACCTCTAACGAAGCCCTTTTCAATTAAAAATGTCGACAACCGCTCATACCAAGCCCGGGGTGCTTGTTTAAGGCCATAAAGTGCCTTTTTGAGCTTGAACACGTGGTTTGGAAATTCGGTACTCTCAAACCCCGGAGGTTGTTCGACATAGACTTCTTCCCTAATCAAACCATTTAGGAAGGCCGATTTGACGTCCATTTGAAATAGTTTGAAACCACGATGTGCTGCAAATGCAAGCATCAATCGGATGGACTCTAATCGTGCCACGGGAGCATAAGTCTCATCATAATCAAGGCCTTCAACTTGACTGTAGCCCTTGGCTACTAAGCGTGCCTTGTTTCTAATGATTTCTCCCTTGTGGTTCAATTTGTTCTTGAAGACCCATTTGGTTTCAATAATGGTGGTCCTCTTAGGTCTAGGGACTAAGTCCCAAACCTAACTCCTCTCAAATTGACCTAGTTCATCTTGCATTGCAATAATTCAATCGGGATCATTTAATGCTTCGTCAATTTTTCTATGTTCAATTTCGAAAATTAGAGCAATTTCATTAGCCTCATTCCGGAAGAATGATTTAGTCTTAACCCCTTGATGGATGTCTCCAACAATTTGGTCTTGGGGATGACTAGAGGCTAATCTAGTTTGCCTTGGTGTTGGTGGTGCTTCTTGAACGGGTTCACTAGACACAAGTTCAGCGTCAGGATCCGGCTGATCAATGGATTGTCTAGGTTCACCGTCATCGGACTCATCACCATCAACAAAACTTGAAGTTTCATTCAAGCTAAGTCTCCTTAGTTCAAGTTGAACTCCTTCTACATTTTCTGATTGGTCAATTGATTTCGTAATTTCTTCAAAAACCACATCAGAAGACTCTTCAACTAATCTAGTTTTCTTGTTGTAGACTCGATAGGCTTTACTAACGAGAGAATACCCGACTAGTATCCCATCATCAGCCTTTGCCGTGAACTTTCCAAGGTGATCCTTGGTGTTTAGGATGAACACCTTACAACCAAACACCCTAAGGTGTTTAACCGTAGGTGGTTTCCCAAACCAAAGTTCATGGGGAGTCTTTCCTAAAAACCTATGGATGAGAACTCGATTCTGCACATAGCAAGCTGTATTTACAGCTTCAGCCCATAAGTAACTCGGGAGTGAGTACTCATTGAGCATGCTTCGTGCAGCCTCTTGAAGTACACGGTTCTTCCTCTCTACAATACCATTTTGTTGGGGTGTTCTAGGAGTAGAGAACTCATGCTTATAACCTTTGTCTTGACAAAATTCTAAAAACCTTTGGTTTTGAAATTCACCTCATGATCACTTCTAATTGTCTTAATTGTTAATGATTTCTCATTTTCAACTCTTCTACAAAAAGAAATGAACATATCTAAGGTTTGGTCCTTATATTTCAAAAAGTATGTCCATGTGTATCTAGTAAAATCATCAATAATCACAAAGCAATATCTACTTCCATTCAATGATATGATAGTACTACAATCAAATAGATCCATGTGAAGTAAGTCTAAAGCATTGGAAGTACTTACAGTGCTTTTACCTTTATGTGCAGATTTTGTTTGCTTACCCATTTGACATGCATCACATAATTTATCTTTTCCATACTTGATGCTCGGCAAACCACGAACTAGTCCCTTGTTGGCCAACTTCCGGATGTTCTTCATGTTCACATGTGCTAGTCTCCGGTGCCAAAGAGTGGACTCTTCTTCTTTTGACATGAGGCACTTAACAAATGCATTAGTAGCACTTTTAAATGAAACTTGATAAATATTGTCTACTCTTGCTCCTACTAGTACCGTGTCCAAGGTGTCATTTTGTCTAACTAGACATTGACTTGGTTGAAAGTCAATTGTGTAACCCGTGTCACACGGGTTACACAATTGACTCACACTTAGGAGATTAAACTTCATCCCCTTGACTAGAAGGACATTTGAGATTCTAAGACATTTGGATATTTGAATGTCTCCTATTCCTATGACCTTAAGACTACCATTGTTACCAAATGATACATTACCTCTACTCTTCTTGTGAAATGTGGTAAACAATGATCTATCCCCGGTCATGTGTTTGGAGCATCCACTATCAACGAACCAAGTTGATAGATGCTCCCCCTCAATCATAACCTACACAATTCGAAAAATAGAAGTTTTAGGTACTCAAACCTTGGGACCTAAAGCATCAACTAAACATGACTTAGGCACCCATGCCTTGACATCTTTCTTTTGAGTCTTGGGTGTCCTAGATTGTCACATGTCAGTCCTAGACATGAGAGACACAAATGAGGGTTCTTTAGGATGGTAACCAATTCCGACCCTATTGTAAACCGCTCTTTGGGCATTTAGAATCATATCTAGAGTCTTAGAGCTATTTGTGAATTTCCCAAGAATATCCTTGAGCTTCTCAACTTCACTCTTTAATGATTTGTTTTCCTCTACTAACACGTTATCATGCAAATCACTGATTTCCTCAACCTTAGAGGATTTCAAGCTTACAATCTCATGTTTCAACGATTTAATTTCATCTTCTAGTAACTCAACATGCAAGTCATCAATGTTATCATCCCTAGAAGCTTTCAATTGATCAATTTCTAATTGCAATGCTTTAACTTTATTTTTGGATTTCTTAAGCATACTAGTTAAACATGCAATTGCTCTATAATATTTTTCAAGCTCGGGAGAAGTTACCTCTTCATCATCCGAAGATGATGAAGCCGTGTTTGAGGAGCTTGAAGATTCATCACTGCTCTCCTCTCCAAGAGCCATAAGTGCCACTTGCCTTGTGCTCTTCTCCTCCTTCTCTTCATCGGATGAGTGATACATACTATTTTATTGATTATTTGAGCTGCTTAAATCCATGTTTGACCTATGTTTTTATTGCTAAAATTGTGAAATTGCCTTAGGTTTTAGAACTTATTCATATTTTGGACTTAATTACAAAATTACACATATTTGAGTTAATTGACCACTAAATTCTAGATTTATTTTTGTAGGCATAAAAGGTTCATGGACCTAGGGCATATTGGGTCAAACTTGAGTCGGAAGTGGGCCGGATCGAATTATCAAGATTATGATTTAATTTGGGCCGTCCGATTCAAGAGCGGCTAGATCTGAGCCATCCGGGATCATCTGAAGCAATCCGAGCTAGGGCTAGGGTTGATCAAGCACCCTGATCAAGATCTGAAGGTTTCATCCCAATCAGATCTCAATCAACCGTTGGATCAAGCTTGGAGGGCTCTAGATCATCCATTTAAAGATTAGCTTGATCTGGACCATCCGTTGCAAATCTGGAGGATTCGAGCTACCACAAGGCAGATCCTGATCCCAGATCATCATCATCAAAGTTTGGCTCAAATCAGAGCAAGATCAGCCGTTGGATTGAAGTGGATCAATCTGGACCGTCCATTGGTTCCTATTTAATCAAAATTGCCGCAGCTTCTTCCCTTCATCGTGTCTTCGCCGCAACAGTAGAGTTCTTCATGTTCTTCATCGTTTTCTTCTATTTTCATCAAATCGAAGGCGTGATCACTCAATCCATCATCAGAGCAAGAGCTAGGTCAATGAAGAGAGTCTCAGTGAGGTTTCAGATTGGATTCTTGCTCAAAAGTGAAGCTGCGTGAGGATTCAGCAGTTTCACTATCCGATTTCAACAAGCTCAGTTGTGCTCCATCGCCATTGCATCCGAGCTGACCAGAGGGGTTCCCTGGAAGGTGTCGGTCATTCCCAAATCCAAATCGCAAGCCACAACAGCAAGTTTGAAGAATTCGGAAGCAAATTTCAGCTTGAACAGGAATTTAACTGATTCGGCAGCAGAGATAGCTTCTCACTGATTTGTTGAACTTGCGAGTCCGAAGTTCACTCTTGATTGACGACCAAGGAGCCCTTGAGATGAGGAGGGGTTGAGGAGTAGCTTAGATGCTTAGTTTTCATGTTTTGTAGCTGTAATTAGATTTCTGCACATGTTCTGTTTTTTTGCATTTTCATTCCAGCAACTTAGCTCTAAGTTCTGAATTGTTTAGCTTAATTAGGATTTTAATCTTCAATGTCAGTAAGTTAGGAACTTGTTTAGTGCTAGATTGAGTTAAATTTTCAGTTCAATTGTGTTTAGTTTGTTACGTGGCAATTCCAGCTAGCGTGCCAAGATGTTTCTGAATTTTCCATCTGTTTTTGCATTTTAACTTTGTGTTTCTGCATTTTAGAATTTCAGCACTTCAAAAGGCCCTCGGTTGGTGAATCATTTCTTTAGAGTTCCTACCAATTGTATTCAATTTGAATTTGTTTTGTAGATGAAATTCTGCACATGTTTGTTTGCACTGTCAATTTCGAATCTGAATTTTCTTTTCCTTGCATACAGTTTGCATTTGATTTGTTAGTCAAAGTCAGAAATCAATAGGTTTATTACTCCTTAAGCTAGTGTCAAGCAGTGTACTTAGTTGCTCAATTTGTTTTGCATTACAACTACTTAATCTATTTCGAATTCTGATCAGGAATTCTGAAATTCTGCACTTGCAAATTCTGCTTTAGCCATTTCTTAGTTGCTCTTCCATTTGCTGCTGAATTTCCTTCCTCCATCTTTGCGTATCAGTTACCTTTAGTTCAACTTTCAAAGCTGATCCTGATTAGTCTCATTCCAGAATTGATAGTCCTTGTTTTGGCAAGTTTCAAACACAAGTTGGCACAAAAATTTCAGCTTTTGGCACAAGGGTTTCATTCTTGCGTGCCAAGCTATTTAGGCATTGAGTTGTGTTGAGCTTGTTTGTTCTGAAACCTGCCATCATTGAACTCATCCAATTGCTCAGCAATAAAATTGCATTTAATATCCATTATGTTCCCTTTACTTTCAATTTAGCTCCTTAGATTGATTCGATTTCCCTTTGATTGAGCTATTACTTGCCATCTACCCCTTAATTCATTTGTGTAGTTTTCCTTTCTTTTTCTTGTTTTTCCATTTCTGATTGCAACCCCAAAACCCAAATCATTTATTTGAAACCCAAAAACATAAACGACAGAAAAACACAAGCTCGAATCGAACACGATAACTAGTCCCCGAGAAAAAATACGACCTGTGGCCCCTATATTACATTTTCATACTTTTGATTGTAAAAGGGTTTCCATCATTCATTCACATCTAAATTTGAGGCCAACATTCGTGACACATAGTTTGGGCCTATCAATGAGCTAGAAGATGACTCATCCCAAGTGGCCTTCAAAGCTTTCTTCTTCTTCTTGGATCTCTCTTCTTTTCTTTTGGATTTCTCCTCCTTCTTCTTAAGCTTCGGGCATTCATTCTTCAAATGCCCTTTCCTACCACACTCAAAGCAAGATGCATTATTCTTATCAAGTTTGGATTCACTATTGTTACCTCTACATTTGAAACGTCGGTCCCTTCGCATCATCCTCCTCACAAAGTTGACCATTTCGGATGAAGAGGAGCCGCTGCCATCTTCCTCGGAATTGGATTCGGATTCGAAAGAAGATGAAGATGATGAGACCTCCTTCTCCTTCTTCTTCTTAGTGGCTCGGTCCCCTGCAACTCAGGCAATCCCCTTCTCCTTGGGGCCTTTGTTAGCCATTTCATGCAATTTCATCTCACAAAATAAGTCATCTAACTTAACAATAGATAAGTCCTTGGATACTTTGTAGGCATCCACCATGGATGACCACAAAGCATTCCTTGGAAATGCTTTCAAAACATACCTCACAAGGTCGCGATTCTCGACCTTTTCATCAATTGAATGAAGTCCATTGAGAACTTCCTTGAACCGGCTATGGAGCTCACTTACTGACTCATTCTCCTTCATGGAGAGATTTTGTAGTTGATTGAGGAACAAGTCCCTCTTAGCAATTCTTGAGTCCCGGGTGCCTTCATGAAGCTCGATGAGCTTGTTCCACAAGTCCTTCGCACTTGTGAAAGGGCCAACCTTGATGAGTTAGTCTTTGTTCATTCCACATTGTAGAGTGACAACCGCTTTCGCGTCGGCTTCACTCTTCCGGGTTTGTTCCGTAGTCCACCGTGAAGACTCGAGTTCTTTGCCTTCGTCATCCTTAGGAGGAACGAATCCCTCCTTCACCGCAAACCAAGTGTGGATATCCATCTTCAAATAGTATTCCATCTTTGATCTCTAATATTGAAAGTCGGCGCCATCAAAGAATGGAGGTCGGGTGGTGGAGAAGCCTTCTCTCAATGCCATCTTGTTGAGAACTCTCGGATGTTAAGCCGTGTACAGAGCCCCTTGCTCTGATACCACTTGTTGGTGACGAGATGGCTAGAGAGGGGGGGGGGGGTGAATATAGCCAATCACTTTCCTTTGAAAAGTTAGCAATTTCTGCACTTGGAGATGTAAGTAGCACAACGGAAGTATGGAAAATAAGATGTGCAGTAACTAAAACCGAAAACTAACTAGCAAGATTAGCAAGATTGCTAACAAGGAGATTTTACAAGGTTCGGGGATAACTTGCCCCAACTCCTTGGCATGCCCTTGAGGTGGGCGATCCCTTGATCGTCGGCAGATCAAGCCCCGGTTAACACCGGATAATTCAGCAATCTCCTTCTCGGTGGAGAAACCTCTCCACAGTGTATTCCAAACAAGTATATAGATTAAGCACAAGGAAACAACAAGAAGGATCTTACTCAAACCCCTAGCAAGGATAAGAACACAGCAAGCTTCCCTAAGCTCCACCCAGTGGCGATCTCACGCAAGAACCCTTTTCGTGTCTTCCCACTATCGGACTCCAAGCTCCTTGTTCCCTCCTTCACGACTCAAGTAAGGATGACTGCTTTTTGATCGCTTGCTCAGAATGATGGAGACGTCAAGAACAGCAAGCTTGATGTGGAGCAAAAACAAACGCAGGAACTCAAGAGCACAAAACTCAAGAACTAATGAACACTACAACTCTCGTTCCTTTTGTTTCTCCGGTAAGCAACAGGTGACCTCATCTCCAGCAGCCTACAGCTGCCTTATTGCCAATGCACCAGCTACACTGAACCCTTACTGAACATCCTGAGCTCCCTCAGCCAAGCTTCAGTCAGCGGTTCAGTCCTGAGCTCTAGCCGTTGCAACCTGAGTTGAGAAAGGGACAAACCTGCTCCAAGGAAAGCTCTCTTTGACTTCTCCTTGAGTGTTTGAATCCTCCTCTGTCACCTAAAACTTAATCAGACTGTTAGAGCAGCAAATCATGCAGTAAATCAATTATCAGAGATAAACAGCAGCGAATCGAATATGGTCAGACGCGATCAGAGCGTCTGACAGTGCATTTTGAATTAAAGTGATCGGTCACCTGACCGATCAGAGAGCCTCCTGATCGGTCACCAGACCGATCAGGCTGGTCCCAGATCGATCAGGATTCATCCTGATCGATCCCCAATGCTCAATCAGAAATCGCGATTTCTTTGAGATTCTCCTGGACCGATCACCAGACCGATCCCAGGTCGTGGATCGTTCACTTGACCGATCCACCCTTATATTGGGCGATTTCTGAGTTTCGCAGGCTAGGCCTTCTGATCGGTCAACTGACCGATCAGGGTGTGACCTGATCGGTCAGCAGTCCGATCAGGTCATCACCAGATCGATCAGAGAGCCTCCTGATCGATCTTAATGAGGAGCCCGCGAGGCTGGATCGTTCACCAGAACGATCTGCACAGTGATCCTGATCGGTCACCAGACCGATCAGGAGCTGTTCAGCAAGTGAACTCAACCTCACTGCTTGCTCCCTGATCGGTCACCAGACCGATCAGGAGCTAGTCAATGGGTGAAACGCATACTCCCTGATCGGTTACCAGATCGATCAGGAGCAGCACAGTAGGTTCCCAACCTCACTGTGTGCTCCCTGATCGGTCACCCGACCGATCAGTCATCGCTGGATCGGTCACCAGACCGATCCACGAAGGAGCAGCGTGCCAGAATCCCTGATCGGTCACCAGACCGATCCAGGGACTTAAACTCAGCCCTCCAAGCTAAGTTTCCATCCACCTTAGCCCTCCAAGCTAAGGATTTTCCATCTAACTCTCCAAGTTGAGAATTTGCACCTAACCCTCCAAGTTAGGACTTTTCACCTAGCCCTCCAAGCTAGGACTTTTCACCTAGCCCTCCAAGCTAGGACTTTTCACCCAACCCTTCCGAGTTAGAACCTCATTCAACCTAGCCCTCCAAGCTAGGTACCTGACCCTCCAAGCCAGGACTTTTTCACCTAATCCTCCAGGATGGGAATTTGCACCTAACCCTCCAAGTTAGAACTTTTCACCTAGCCCTGCAAGCTAGGACTTTTCACCCAACCCTTCCGAATTAGGACTTTTCCAACACCTAGCCCTCCAAGCTAGGATTTTCCACACCTAACCCTCCAGGTTAGGATTTTTCCAACACCTAGCCTTCCAGGCTAGAATCCTCCATATCATGCCTAATCCTCGATCAGGACTTAATCATAATCATCATCATCATCATCATCAACCTAAACTAAAATCGTTGTCAACACCAAAATAACAATCAGGGCCAGACTGCATCAACAATGCCTTTTATACCTAAACCTTCGGATCAGTCGACTATCCCAGGGGTAGTCGACTGGAAAAATAAATAGAAGGTTCCCAATGTCGATTCTACCTGGATCAGTCGACTGCCTCTACGTTAGTGGACTGATACATGAATTTCAGGTTTTCAGCCTAATTTCAGGAATGCCTAATTAATTCCACAAATCTCCAAAAAATCTAAAATTTCGTGGAGAGATTTGTGAAGCCTATGTCTACTTGGAAAAAATATGTTTTCAAACAAAACTACTCCGGATCCCATGATTCACATGAAACTCAACCCTTCCTAAATTGTATCATTTAAACTTCTTCAAAAGTACTAATTTTGACTTTTCCTTGATGTATTTTCTCATCTCTGACCATAATACCTTTCTATCACTGAGTTATATGGCATTTCCACATTAAACCCCATTTTCTATCAAATATAATCTCATTTTCATCTTTCTTACCATAAATCTCCTTTTAATGTACCAATTCCCTAGGATTAAGACTCACCTTAGTCTTCCAAACCCTTTGGCACATTTCCTAGTATACCTAGACTTCCTCGAAAAACCATCTCTTGAGATCCATTCACCATGGATCCCAAAGGCTCCTAGAGCTCCCCCTTGAGCTCTTAGCCCTAGCTACCTCCCTAGGTGACTCAATCCACTCTAGACCACACCGGTGTGCCCCCAGTGATTCTTGACCTACAGGATTAACCTTCTTAACCTTAGACACCTTGTCTTTGGTTAAGTCCTCCTTTTTACCTTTTGATGGCACCCCCTTGCCATTCTTGGACTTCTCCTTCTTGCCATAATTATATGCTATCCTAGCATACTTCTTTTCATTGGCATTGGAGACCTTAGACCGGTATCCCAACCTCGATCTATCATAGTTGGGTTTTAGACTACCCAACACCATATCTAAACCCTTAGATCCAATGGTGAATCTCTCTATAGTTTTCTCTAACCTATCAAACTTTTCCCTTAAAGCTTGATTTTCCTTTTCTAGGCTTCTAACCCTAGAGTCCATATGTCCTCCTTGGACATTCATATACCTACCCATCTTCCTAGGCATATGTCTCCCCTTCTTGGGATTTATGTCTTGATCCTTAGGTACAAAGGTCTTAGGTTTATCATGATGCATGCTTTTCCTAGGATTTTGATCTACCTTGTTAACCCTATTCCTATCATGATATTAGAATCCAAAATTATGCACAAGCAAACATTTTTCATTATTTCTAGCATACATGGATGAATAATTGTCACTATTTTTAACATGTATGGAGGAACTTAAATTTGAATAACATTTTAACTTAAGGTTAGGAATTACCTCCCTTACCCTTGTAGTTCCCCCTTGATGTGAACTTCTTTTCTTTCTTTCCTCCTTCTCCCATCTTCTCAATTGCTCCATTTTCTTTAGCTCTCCTTTCCTTGGACATTTTGTGTGATAATGCCCTAATTCTCAACATGTGAAGCATCTAATTTTCTTTCTTCTCTCTAAGGCTTCTCCATTCCTACAACCCCTGCTAAATTTAAAAGAAATTGAAATGGGTTTAGTGGTTACCTCCTTTTTCTTACCCTTTGGACACTTGTCCTTGTCGTGTCTCTTTTCATTACACCCAAAGCATATAATGTGGTCTTTTGATTTGGCTTTGGTGTAAGTTAGTGTTGGTATTGCTTGGCGGTTTCAAAGACAACCACGTGGTCATATCGGAGAGACCTCTCTATGGCTACGGATTAAAAAATTTAATCCGAATAGAGACCCGTCCTTCTAACGACTAACTCGTCATCGTGTTAATTAATCCAAGTTACAACTTAGCCAAAACCGAGGTTAGGCCTTGTAACTTTTCGAATTAATTAACCACGAAAAAGACAACGATTTGGATCGCCGGTTTTTGTGTTTATCTTCGGGGTCCAGTTAGTTAATTATTAACCATGATATCAAATCAAAATAATAAACTAACTTACATAAAATGACAAGGCAATGCAAGATAGCACAATTAAAACATGTGATAAGAAAAACGGAGCTCGGGAGAAATATACCTCGCCGTTTACCTCGTAGTCTTCTATCTTATGACCCTCCCTTCCTGGACGTCGTGTGGGAGATGAGCTACCAAGACGCGGAGTCACCAAGGCCCTTGAGTCAATCTCTCTTCTTCAGGCTACTTCCAATCACCAACACAAACCCTAGAATCCTAGGGTTTCCATGCGCCGATGGTCTTTCTTCCTTTCCACCTCAAACTGGCGGCCACCTTTTGATCCAAGGTCCGGCCAAATTCAAGGTTACTTGGAGAGGAAAACTTGGAAGAGGAAGAAGCACCAAAACAAATCTTCTTCCCTCAAAACCCACCGAAACCCTAGTGACACCACCTTCGTTCTTGCCAGCGCCAAAACAAGGAGAATTCGGTGGTTATCCCTCAACAAGCCGCCTCCATTCTCTGCACATTGCTTGCGCACACAGAGAAGAGGCTGAGAAGGAGGTGAAAGAGGCAGCTAAGGAGAAGGAGGAAGAAGAACCCAATTTCTTCTTCCCTCCACAGCCGCCAGCGCCGCTCAGCCAAAAGCTGCCGCCGTCGGCCACCTCAGCTCTCCCTCATTCCCTTGCCGAGCTCCTCTAGGTCCTGATGATCCTTTACGCCAAGAAGATTGTTGGGACCGGGTGCATGTTGACATGGTTACGGGTTCGTAATTTTAAAATTTAATTACGTGCAGCGGAAGGTTTAGCATAAATAATTTCTCAAATTATTTTAACCACGTATCTAGCATGCAACCTTATGTTGTGGAGACATGATCATACATTTAAAATTTTGCAGAAAGTAAAATAATTTACTTAATACCTCGCGTAACTCGTAGAAAGGGACGAGATCCAACCGTAGCGTCCCTTGGAAGCTCCGCCTCTATTCGCGTCCACGCCGAGTTCTCTTCGAGATGACTTCGAAAAGCCACGAGTTTCGTGCTGACAAGAACTACTAGATTCTCTAAAGGCACGACTAGAATGTCAAGAGAGAGAGATGGAAAACTAACCACCAAAAGAAAACGGAATCAAGATTCCGGGAGGAAGGAAGGAGTCGCGACCAGCTTCTTCTTCTTCTTCGGCACCTTCTTGGTGGAGGTGGCTCACGGCAACCCTAGGGGAGCCCTCTAGGGCCAGCGCCTACTAGAGGAGGGAGAGGGAGAGATGGAGAGGAAGAGAGGCTAGGCAAGAATCCTTGATCTCTTGAATTGATTTCCAAGCCTTGCCTTTGCACCATTATATAGTGGCCTCTTTATCGCCAAGTCTCCTTTTAACGGAATAAATTTTTTATAAGAAATTAATCTTATAAATTTTTCTATGAATTATTCCGTTATGCCAAGTTTTTATTATAACTTAATCTATAATAAAAACAACCATGACTCCCCTTTTATTATGGAATAAAATTTTATAAGAAATTTGTTATTTAAATTTTTCTTATCATGGAAAAATCAATTCATAATTGATTTTATAAATTAAAATAAACCAATCCATGGTTCATTTTAATTTCCATAAAAAGAATAAATTTCTATAAATTTCTTTATATAAATTTCTTTATCCATAATTTTATAAAACAAATCACGCTCGATTTATTTTATAATTTAAACCAAACAATTTGGATTCCCTTTTATTGTGGCCGACTAAACCAAAGAGGGTTGGAACCCTCTTTGGCCGGCCAAATCCATGCCGTTACCTTACGAATTAAATTCATTTAATTCGTCCAATAAACCTTCAAAAGACTTAGCTATTTTAAACTTCCGATGCGTCTCTGATAAATTCAGATTCGTCTTATCTCTCTTGATAGGAAAATCTAATTTCCACTCGTTTTAAATCCCTCGGATTACTCGTAGTGCGTGTGACTAAATAGGCTTTCGATTTATGTTAGCCGTCTATAATCAACCAATTATAGAACGATCATGAGTGGCACCTAGTAGTACATCATAACCCCCAATTAATCGAAAGATCAACGGTTGACCTTAGAAACTATTCTGAAACCCTTCAGCAGCTATAATGAGTCATGCCTCATTCCCTTCTCCATTTTATACCCACTTGGTTCAGGACACAGTCTATGTGTGTCAGTCCCCACTAGGCTGACTACATCACACCTAGCCCAAGTAATGTCTTTCTCGTCCAACGGATTCTAGTTACTCTCATGTATCTGAGAGACTCATACTCGGAACATGTGTTGCTCTGGCCAGAGGCTTTGAGTAACAATCTGACGATAGGCCTTGGGTATACATCTCCTCGCTAGGAGTGATGAATCCTTTGTAGTCTGTTCAATCATCTTTGAGCACTTGGGCTTATACCCAATCATCCTGGGTCCACACCTCCTTGGAGATGCTTGCTTAAGATGTCAAAGTATAAGTCTTTATGACCAAGATGACTTGAACACCGCAAGTCAAAGGAACATCGCACTTAAGCTGCAGTAAGAACTTCATTGACATATCTATATGTAGATTACCATATGAAGTTTTACAGCTAGTCACTCCAATGAACTAGTTCCCTTAACTAGCATTCATGTTTATCTTCGGACATCCCAATGTCACCAGCCAGTGAGAATCAGCTGATTAGAGAATAACCTGTTGGTGCAGGAAGCACCATATCGAACCTGGTTTTGATATTGGCAAAGGGATTCAAAGTTAAGTTTATTTGTGATCTAACGTTGTTCACTAAGTGTGCAGAAAAAGCCCTAGCGAAGGACTGCTAGGCACTGGTAAAGGAATGCCAGGAAAGAAAGCCCTAGCGAAGGAATGCTAGGCACTGGCGAAGGACTGCCAGACAGGAAAAGCCCTAGCGAAGGAATGCTAGGCACTGGCGAAGGACTGCCAGAATGGACAAAGCCCTAGCGAAGGAATACTAGGCACTGGCGAAGGACTGCCAGAATGGAAAAGCCCTAGCGAAGGAATGCTAGGCACTGGCGAAGGACTGCCAGAAGAAAAGACCTAGCAAAGGACTGCTAGGCACCAAGCGAAGGGCAGCTTGGTACCTCAAGACCTGGCGAAGGACTGCTGGGCAAAAGTCCAACTGGAGGATCCGGTTGGCACCAGGTAAAACTCTCCCGAGAGGAGTAGGTGAGGACGCGTTCCCCTCGAGGGAACATTAGGCGTCGGTTCGACCTTGGGCTCCATTTTGGAGATCCAAAGTCAGAACCAAGATAGCTAAGGCTGTTTTAACTAACTTATTATTTGCTGTTTTGGACTAACCCTGGATGCAGGACCGAAGGACTGTGTTTCTGCAGCTCAGAAAGCCTCAAAGGAGTGAGGCCGTAGCTGAGTAGGGCGCCCCGGATGTGTCGGGCGCCCCAGAGTCAACCCAAAGTCAGCAGAGAGGTAAACGCCCCGACAGCAGCGCAATTGGGGGCGCCCCGTGCGTGTCGGGCGCCCCGCATGTCGGGCGCCCCGCGTGTCTCGGGCGCCCACTGTGCCACGCCACTGAAGGCGGCTGCAGCTCACCCTCGCGAAGCCTCGGTGATAAAGTTTGACCGGTCAATCGGGCGCCCCGTGCGCGTCGGGCACCCCAGTCAAATACAATCCCGAAGATAACGAGATCAGCTTTGACTAGAGCATCGCCGGATCTGCAGCCACGTGGGGGGCGCCCCGAGCATGTCGGGCGCCCCCTGCCCTATATAAAGAGGGCCTCGACCCTCTTCAAAGAACATCAATTGCTTCGACGCTTCTGCGCTCTTCTGCCTCCGCGACACGCTTCAGAGATCTTCCAACTCAAGCTGACGACGTCCTGCTGCTCCGAAACTTTGATCTACACCGGACGTCGGTAACAAAGAGCTCTGTATTTAAAGTTTACTATTCTGCCTTATTGTAAAATCTATTTGTAAACTTTGCGAACTTATAGAATTGCCCGCAGAAAATGGTCAACGACCGTGGGCCTTGGAGTAGGAGTCGACCTAGGCTCCGAACCAAGTAAGACGATCGTGTTAGCGTTGTTTTACTCTATTTTATTCCGCTGTGCACTTGCTCTTTTAAATCCGAACGAATTGCGACATTCACCCCCCCTCTCTCGCATTTCTCGATCCAACAAGTGGTATCAGAGCGGGGAAGTTCAAACTTGGTGCAACCACCAGTTTGAAAGTTTTTCGGATTTACAAAATTTTATATTATTTCTTTTCATTCTAGTTATTCAATACCACTAGATCTTTTCGCCTTTTATTTTAAAATAAAAAATATCTGTAGGTGGATTTAAAAAATCCTTACGCCTTTTTCAATTTTGAATTTTCATATTTTCACCATAAGTCAGAATTGATAAAAGAATCAATTTGTGAAAACTTGTAGTAAAATTTTTTTTATTATTATTTTAATATTTTTCCTCGAAATTCGTGCTAACTTATTTCAAGCAATTTTTTTAATTTTTAATTTTTCATCATTAATCAGAATTGACAAAATTAATATTTTCAAAATTCTATCATAAATTATTTTTATTATTTTATTATTATTTCGCCTCGAAATTCGTGCAATATTTTTTTTTGGCTATTTCTTCATTCCCCCGCACTACTAATCCAAGACCAAGTCTTGGTACACTTTTGTTGTTTCTTTTTGTGTGCAAGAGGTTATTTTAAATGGCCAACCAAGAATGGAACAGTGTCCGTCCACCGCTATTCTCCGGCGAGAACTTCAATCATTGGAGAAGTCAAATGGAGTTCCATCTGAAGGCCCATATGGACATATGGATGATCGTTCAAACAGGGTTCTACCTCCCTACAGAAGAGGGACTATCATTTACGTGGGACCAACTGGATGAATCAACCCTGAGGAAGATCGAGACGGATGCAAGGGCAACTTCAATCCTACAATGTGGCCTAACCAAGGAGCAACTCGAGCTAGTAGGTCCATGCAGTTGTGCTAGAGAAATATGGGAAAAATTGGTTAACCTTCATCAAGAAATCTCAGATGAAGAAGAAGTAAATTATCTTGCCCTTTCAGTCCAAGCACAATCAGCCGAGTCAGAGTCTGAACCCGAATCCAAGATCGAACCAGAATTAGACGACGAATTGACTGAGACGGTAACCGATTTCGAATTCTTTTCAAATTTAGAATTAAATAATCAAACAGATACTATAATGGTCGAGGAAGGTGTAAATTTTATTGCAGGGAAAACTCCTAAAGAACCACCACAGAAGGAACTTCAACCAGTACCCGAGTCCGACTCAGACACAGAATCAGAAGATGAGCCTAGATTCGAGGCGGCAATGATCAAGGGGGAGATTCCCAATAAAGAACCAAAAGGTAAAAGTGTAAATTCAAATTTTAATCATGTAATTTGTTACACATGCAGGGAGAGAGGGCACTACCAAAATCAGTGCCCTACTCGTAAGACTCGGTCTACACCATCGGCGACAAAGGAATCAGTTCCAAAAGCACGAAAGCACAAAAGTCGCATTCAATGCTTCAAGTGCCAGGAGTTCGGGCATTGCAAAAGTGAATGCACAGATAAAAGAGCTACCAAGAATGCCGGACAAACAATCAACGAAGGTAAATTTACAGTATTTGAAAATCCGTTATTTACCTTGAATAATGTGATTGATTCATGTAACTTAATTAAAACAAATTTCAAAAAATTGAAACAAGAAAATGAAACCCTAAAACATAAGGTCAATAAGTTAGAAAATTTAATTCATAATCTTGCTGATTTCGAAAATCCGCAGTATTACTCCAATTGTGACCTTACTTAGACAATTGTTTGTTTTAATTATGTGTTTTGTTTTTCTTAGAATTAGGATTGGGACTAAATCAGTTAATTGAAAATTGAACAACATAGTATTGGGTGGAGGTGAGATGATAGTACGTTAGGGAAGCCAATTTGGTGGAACTAGCCGAAGCTACCGATCCAAGACCCAAACTAGTTAGACCAGAAATTTTTCAAAGAATAATTTTGAAAATGAAATTTCATTAAAAGGCTTTGTCAAGGAAAGGGTGGATGATCCCATAAGGCTACGGCCAAAGAAGGCCTAGTGCCTCGCCAAGACCTGGAAGCCAATTTTTGAAATTCAAATTCAAATTATTTTTTGTTAAATTCGAATCTAACACAGATTTTCAGTTAATTTTAGATTCAAATACCTCTTTTCAAAATAAATTTAATTGGGTTTAAAAAATTAATTTAACTTTTCAAAATTAATCATGGCCTTTTCAAAACAAATCTTTCTATTAAAATATGCATCTCACAAAACAGTTAAGGATATCCTGTTTTGCCACTTAGAAATGGGTGAGATGCTTAGGACCTAAAAGTTGAGTCCAACCCAACCAACTAAATCGAATTCAAACTCAAATTAATTCAAACTCAAATTAATTCAATTCAATCAAATTCAAATTAATTCAATTAAATAAAATTCAACTGAATTATTCTAAACTTAATTATCCTCAAATTCAAATTAATTATTCTCAAAATTCAATTTAATCATTTATTTTCACAATTAACATATTTGTCTCACACAACCCATAAGGTTAACATGTTTGACCATGTAGAACTGGGTGAGATATCTAGGACCTAAAAGCACAAATCAATATCCTTTCAAAAAAAAAAAAATATTTTCAAAAGTTATTCAAAATCATCTCTATTTTTATTAATTCAGTCTGCTGTACCCTATATTTTCATTTCTAACATTTTTTTAATATAAAATTTCATGTTAAAAATCTCAATAGACTTGTTTTAAATATAATCTAGGGCTTGTTTTGTGTTAGTCATTGATTGATCAAACTTGGTCAAAACAGTCAACCCTAGTCAACATAGTCAAACATAGATAACACTGAAGTCCCCTAGGACATTAGATTGAGTTAAATAGTAAGGGAGAATGGTTTATTCTTTTTAATTTTCTTTCAAAATATCTTTGAAAAATTATTATCATTTCAAAATGGTTTTCGAAAACTGTGTTATCATACCAAATTATGTTTTCAAAAATCTATCTCCTAAAAAATTATCATACTCAAAAGGCATGTTCAAAATTGTTCCTTTAATTTTGACAAACCCTAAGACTAAGAGGAGGATTAACTTGTGGTCAACAAGCCTCCCAGGACTGTGTCAGATTTAAGGGAAGTTCAAATTAAAAGAAGAAGTTTTATGCCTTCAAATAATCACTATATTTTTCAAAATTATGCTTTACAAAAATCATTTTAAAATATTTTTCGAAAAAGAGGCTTATGTTTGAAAATTATCTTCAATTCAAATTGAATTTCCTAAAATTTTATTACCGTACTGATATTCAAAACTATTCTTTTGATTTTAATAAACCCTAAAGACACAGAGGAAGGTCCACTTCATGATCGATAAGGACTCCTAGGATGTGTCAAATTTAGGGGGAGTTTGAGTCAAGAGAAGAATTTCTGAAATGTGTTTATTAATTATTTTTTAATTTAAATCAAACCTTAAGACTCAGAGGAAGATCGCCTGTAGTCAACAAGCTTCCTAGGACTGGGTCAAGTTTAGGGGGAGATTAAATTAAAAGAATTATTGAATTATATGTTTTCATGCACTGCACGTTTAAAATCCTTTTGAAAACTTAAATAATTTTTTTTATACTATTATTTTTTTTCAAAATTCTTTTGGAAATAGTATTTACTTGAGTTGGAGAATTTCCAGGACACTTAGGAAACTATCCTTGTAGTTAACAAGGTTTCCTAGGATTGTGTCAGACTGGAAAAGTAACCAAAGCAAGTAAAATGTTATGCGTTAAAAACAATACTTTTGTAAGTGCTTTCAAAGGATAATTTTCTCTAATATTATAAAAGCACTTATAGTTTTTAATGCATAATCTTCTTATATCTTCAAAAATGCACAATATCTTTCAAAAATACTTCTACTTTTCAAAATATAATGTTTCAAAAGTACTAATATTTTCAAGGCAATAATGTTCTAAGTGAATTTTCTACAAGACTTGCCTACAAAAATAATTTTTTAAAAAAAAAAATGCCTTTCAAAGTGGAGTTTAGGTGCATGTTAAGCTTTTGCTATGCTTTCAAAAATTATGCTAAGTATTTTTATGTTTTCAAAACTAGGCTCTGATACACAAATTTTAAAATTTTTTAAAACATATATAATTTTTTTAAAAAAATTCCTTATTGATATATGTTCTAAGGAAAATTCTCTATGAGTGCAAAAGTTGAAACTTTTTAAAGAAAACTTGTTTTCAAAATGTTGGCTAAGTAAGTTACGGTTAAGTTTTTCTTGAAAACTATGTTACAAGTTTTTTTGCAAGCTTTTTCTAAAATATAAGTAGAAGAGTTATCACATTAAGGGGTCGCCTCAAAACATCCAGTACCTTGAAAATTATGAAATTCATTACTTAAAGCTTCTTTTGAAAACTATGCTTTTGAACTCCTTTACTTAAATTTCTTTTGGTAAAACTCAAACCTCCCTATTAGATACCTTGTTCACCCATGTTTATTTTTGATATATGTCAAAGGGGGAGGAAAGGTCAAAGTTAAGTATTATAACACAAGTACTCAGGGTTTTAGGGGGAGTAAAGGTTTTTTATGAGAGATAAAGGTTACCTTGTGTTAGTAAAT
Organism: Boesenbergia rotunda; assembly: GCA_024364735.1. Classification (NCBI taxonomy): domain Eukaryota; kingdom Viridiplantae; phylum Streptophyta; class Magnoliopsida; order Zingiberales; family Zingiberaceae; genus Boesenbergia; species Boesenbergia rotunda. Next base: position 144,155 of record JAGFNQ010004064.1, read on the forward strand.
GTTATAAAGTTTTTACTTAACATTGAATTGTGTAAAATTGCTATACTTCATTATTGCTATACTTCATTTTTACATTATGTTCTTAACAGTTATAAAGTTTTTTACTTAACTTTGAATTGTGTTGCCATAATCAAAAAGGGGGAGATTGTTGGTGCAGGAAGCACCATATCGAACCTGGTTTTGATATTGGCAAAGGGATTCAAAGTTAAGTTTATTTGTGATCTAACGTTGTTCACTAAGTGTGCAGAAAAAGCCCTAGCGAAGGACTGCTAGGCACTGGTAAAGGAATGCCAGGAAAGAAAGCCCTAGCGAAGGAATGCTAGGCACTGGCGAAGGACTGCCAGACAGGAAAAGCCCTAGCGAAGGAATGCTAGGCACTGGCGAAGGACTGCCAGAATGGACAAAGCCCTAGCGAAGGAATACTAGGCACTGGCGAAGGACTGCCAGAATGGAAAAGCCCTAGCGAAGGAATGCTAGGCACTGGCGAAGGATTGCCAGAAGAAAAGACCTAGCAAAGGACTGCTAGGCACCAAGCGAAGGGCAGCTTGGTACCTCAAGACCTGGCGAAGGACTGCTGGGCAAAAGTCCAACTGGAGGATCCGGTTGGCACCAGGTAAAACTCTCCCGAGAGGAGTAGGTGAGGACGCGTTCCCCTCGAGGGAACATTAGGCGTCGGTTAGACCTAGGGCTCCATTTTGGAGATCCAAAGTCAGAACCAAGACAGCTAAGGCTGTTTTAACTAACTTATTATTTGCTGTTTTGGACTAACCCTGGATGCAGGACCGAAGGATTGTGTTTCTGCAGCTCAGAAAGCCTCAAAGGAGTGAGGCCGTAGCTGAGTAGGGCGCCCCGGATGTGTCGGGCGCCCCAGAGTCAACCCAAAGTCACCAGAGAGGTAAACGCCCCGACAGCAGCGCAATTGGGGGCGCCCCGTGCGTGTCGGGCGCCCCGCGTGTCTCGGGCGCCCACTGTGCCACGCCACTGAAGGCGGCTGCAGCTCACCCTCGCGAAGCCTCGGTGATAAAGTTTGACCGGTCAATCGGGTGCCCCGTGCGCGTCGGGTGCCCCAGTCAAATACAATCCCGAAGATAACATGATCAGCTTTGACTAGAGCATCGCCGGATCTGCAGCCACGTGGGGGGCGCCCCGAGCATGTCGGGCGCCCCCTGCCCTATATAAAGAGGGCCTCGACCCTCTTCAAAGAACATCAATTGCTTCGACGCTTCTGCGCTCTTCTGCCTCCGCGACACGCTTCAGAGATCTTCCAACTCAAGCTGACGACGTCCTGCTGCTCCGAAACTTTGATCTACACCGGACGTCGGTAACAAAGAGCTCTGTATTTAAAGTTTACTATTCTGCCTTATTGTAAAATCTATTTGTAAACTTTGCGAACTTATAGAATTGCCCGCAGAAAAACGGTCAACGACCGTGGGCCTTGGAGTAGGAGTCGACCTAGGCTCCGAACCAAGTAAGACGATCGTGTTAGCGTTGTTTACTCTATTTTATTCCGCTGTGCACTTGCTCTTTTAAATCCGAACGAATTGCGACATTCACCCCCCCCCCCCTCTCTCGCATTTCTCG